>PVHP010001972.1:41965-97069 GCA_004024765.1 Zapus hudsonius | reverse complement strand
AGAGAGAGAGAGAGAGAGAGAGAGAGAGAGAGAGAGAGAGAGAGAGAGAGAGAGAGAGAGAGAGAATGGGCACACCAGGGCCTCCAACCATTGCAAACTAACTCCAGACACTCATCAGACTTTACATGGGTGCTGGGGAATCAAACCCAGGTCATGAGGCTCCATAGGCAAACACCTTAAAAGCTGAGCCATCTCTCTAGCCCTAGACATATTCTAAATACAGTGGCAACACAGAAAAAGGGAAGGTCAAGACATTATTGCTAGTTTTGCTTTTTTCATTTGGCATGTGACAGAACACACTGAGGCATACTCACCCATGACAGATGTCTCTGGTGATATCCTGCTCATTCTGGTGTCATTAAAGGGTTTCTGTGCTCTCCCTGGTGCTGGCCTTGGCACATATAACAAAATGAAGATCCCTAGCTGTTCAACCAAACATCATATAAGTCGATAATAAGTTCAAGAGTTCAAAAGCTTCCTTATAAAGTTCCAAAAGATCTTCTTTTTCTTTAACTTGCATCTTTTTTTTAGATAGACTATCAATTGATTTCATGTTATAGAATCACAGATACCTACCAGAAGCAATTGAAGGGTGGATTCACTTACTTTTACAACCTCCACACGTGTACACAATGTACCCTGACCATAACTCCCCCCTCCCCCACACCACCATCCTTTGGCATCTCAATTGAACTCCTTCTTCAGAAAGATTTCTTTTTGGCTTGTGCACTCAGAGGGTCTCAGTGTAGCACAGTGAGGCTGTTGCATGAGTGGAACGGTTCCATCTGTCCGTGATGGAATTAGCACCAGGAAAAGGAGAGACGAGGGCTGAAGCCAGAGACTGGACTGTAACCTTCAGAGACCCAGGATAAGCCTTGATCCTGTTTGTTGATACTTTGCTCTGCTGTACTCTGCTGAAAGGTTTGAATCTTTTTGCTTGAGAGAAATAGGCTGAACAATGCGGCCTCAGGTTGTAAAAAGGTTTTGGGGGCTGGAGTGTTTTGAGATATGCCTGACATGTCTCCCAGCCACGTGTGTCTGTTCTGGCTGTTGCTTTAACCTCTCCCCGATGGAGCCCGTCTCCTGCTGGCAGGCTAGACTTGGACTATCCTCACAGGGGGCCAGGGACCCATGACCTACCCAACATCTGGCGCCCAAACAGGGACATTTTGGGTTTTTGCCTCTCCTGTTGGTTATGGTCTTTGCCTTTTTTGCCTACGGACTGAGTAATCTGATATGGAAATGAGGCTTTTCCCAAGAGATGGCTGAGACCTCTTGGGGCTTTAAAGGAAGGCTCTGCAGATTCAATTGATTTGGTTTCTGGTCAATTTGTGATTGATTTGGTTTCTGGTAAATTTGGAAAGTGATTTTTTCTCTATAAAACATTCATTCAAAGTGAGTTAAGCCTTGTAATACATGTGATAATTTTACAGAGCTGAGGCAGGAGGATGGCAGATATGCTTACTGGGCTAATGAAAAAAATTCCTCCTTCTAGGTTATTCAAAGGTACTTTTCTGATTGTACATGATCTGATTTTAACTATGATACAGACTTTTGTTTTCTCAGGTTAAATTCGATTAATTTAAAAAAAATTCTACCAAGAGTGATGTGTCAGAGGTACTTGGGGATTTGGGGGGTAACAAAATTTTTCCAGATATGATAAAGGTATTAATTAAAGTTGTATCAGGGACCATTATGTTTTGCCTATACCTTTAAACATATACATCATATTGAAGATATGGGTTGTCAATTTTCTTAAAATTACATTCACTGAGACATTACATAAAAATGTCTAATTTTCCTATTAATAAGGATGTCTAATTCTTATTACTTATTTTATATAGTTTGATAAACAGTTAAGTCAACTTGACACAATTTCTCTAATGGTTAGAGACATTGACTGTGTAAATGCTATATGTTTTCTGCTTGATTATAAATAAAAAAAGAAGGGGAGAGCATGCCCCTAAAAGCGTTTTGCTTATAAGTCTGTTGATCAGGCTGTTCAATGGTTAGAGTTACTTGCCAATGGTTCTACTCATTTTGCATTCTTAGGAAGAAAAGGATCTACTCCTAAATTTTGGTAAAGGCTCCAATTATAAATTTCTATACTAGATATAATTTCCAAAGGTATTTGCTAGATATCACTTTAATAAAAATATTAATTTTGGATTGTGTCAAAAAGACTGGTCACAGCAAGCTTTAGAAAAGAATTGACCACCACAAGTCAGTTTTACCTTAAAGGGTTAATTTCAGCCATTGTGGCTTCTATCCTCCTATTAAGAAAAAGTTGGGATAACTTAATTAAGTTTTTATAAAATTTCTGTCATGGATAAAACATAAAATTGTCTTATGTTTATAAGGATCTCTACTATATATCAGATTAATTAATGCCTAATGTTAAGCTAACAACATTAGTTGTCACGTTTTCTTTTTCAAAAACAGACTTATATTAGAACTCAGCTGTTCTAATTCAACAATGTCCAGACTCTACTTTATTGGAGGTAATCACAGAGTCTCTATCTAAGATGTTATTTTAACAATTGTCTTATGTTGGGTACTTCAAGTCCATTGCCTCTAAATAAACTAACTCTTTAAGACACAGTCCCTACTCCAGGGTACAAGCTCAGACATCTGAGGAAAATTATTTCAGCCTCTATTCCAGAGGAGCCAAATCCAGAGACTGTTACACCTGTGAACCAGTTGAAAATCTCAAGCTGCTTTTCAGATGCCAACCAACTCCAGAATGAGATGTCTGTCACTGGCATAACTCAGGTCCTAAGTGTCTTAACTATTGATGGATCAGCCAAAGACCTCACCTGGCACCTCCAACCAGCCAGTGCCAGCTGGCTGGACAAGCTTCCGACGCCCCAGCAGCCAGCTTGGACGAATAGAAGCAGCATACCTGGCCTGGGAGAGACGCGATCCAACATGGGGCAACCGATCCCCAAAGAGTCTGCAGGAGTCCATCAATTTTTCTTCTCAAACAGCTTCTGCTCCAGAGGTTATATTAGCCCTTCCTTCTGAAGGGACCTATCAATTTTCCTGTTCTCTCTTTCCTCTCTCAAGCTAAAGAAACTATTGCTACTACAAAACCTAAACTAAAAAATGCCTCCTCCTACAGGACACAAAAGCTTATAATCTTAACAGAGACAGAAAACAAAATAATATCTTTTACCTTTTCCTAAGCTAAGGCAAAAATCTAAACCAGAAAGGAGGAATTAATTTAACCTCTGAAGGAGAGGCTGCTTGAGAAAGAAATGAAAGAAAAGATTTGCCTCCTGTGGAGGCTGGGGGCCGCTTGGGACTGATTTGAACCTCTGAAGCAGAGGCTGCTGTTTGAGAAAGAAAAGATTTGCCTCACAGAGGCTGGAACCTGGAGCCGCAGGGTGGGGCAGGAGTGCATCCAAGGATGGGGGCCGGGCCGAGCCACAAGTCTCTCCCCAGCCAGGTGTGCTGCTTCTATAGGTCCTGGCTGGCTGCTGGGGTGCCAGGAGCTTGTCCAGCCAGCTCCATTTTTAGGTCTAGGGAAAGACAGAACCATTGCAATGAAAGTGCATGGCGGAGAGCTGCTCTTCTCATGGCAGCCAGGAAACAGAGAGATCAAAGGGTCTGTGGATACAAAATGCCCTCAAAGGCATGCCTCCTGCAACCAGCTTCCTCTAACTAGACGCCACCTTCCATATGCATTAATTAGAGCCTCTGTGTGATCCAGTCAACCTTTCAATGCCCACCAGCTGGCACGCTGTTTTAATGCCCAAGTCTCCTGGGAGTCATATTCACATCATAGCAAGGAGTGAGGTTCCAACCTATCAAAGACCACAAGGGTCACTTTCACATTCTCAGCTGCAAATGGTGACAGGCCTGTGGCATTAGGCCTTAGCTTCTTGTCCATTCCCTCATGCAAGGTGTATCCTGAGGCCAAGGGTAGAGCCCCAGGAAAAAAAAATCACAAGGTAACCAAATTGCCAAGTGACATAAAAAAATTGGAAAAGGGGAACAAATACTTGCTGGAAATGCACATGAATCAAATCTGAAAATATTAAAAAGATATTCTAACAACAAAAGTTGACCATTTAATGAGTCAACAAACCTTGTGGAGCATCACCAACAGTCATTGCTGGTGGTGTTGCTCAGTACTGGGCACTTGCCTAGCGGGTGCCAGGCTCTGAGTTCCCTTCCCAGCAGAGACAAACCTCAACTAAACCAAACCAAAACAAATCCATACATTTACTTACAAATAAATTAGCTCTGTGCCCTTGAACCCCCCCCCAGCTCTGTCACAGGAGATCAAGAGTCTATTCTTGCCAATTTTTTGAAAGGATATTGCAAGGCAGCAAGCTTAGCAGGAACTGTTGTCTTTAGTCTCTGGCAGGATTTTTCAAACAGTAGGTCAGAGCTCGTTGGCAGATCATAAAATCACCCTCTGTGTCAAGAATGGCATCTTCTTGATGAAGTAGGTAGAAGTCAAACGGGAATAGAAGATTGGATCTCATAACATTTCAGGATCCTTCTGTTTCAGTTGTGTGTGTGTGGTGGGGGTATACGTGTGCTCTGAGATGTGACATACAATTCTCATTGTGAGCAGTTAAGACAAATTAAAAATGACTTTTACACAAGTCTTTTAGAAACACGGGGACATACTTGATGTTATGGTTTGAATACTCCTCCCCATGATTTATATTTGTTTACAGGACCTATGAGTCACTTAGGAAATGAGCCCTTCTGGGCATGTCTGTGAGGGATGACATCGGTCAGGTCAATTGGAATCCACAGGCTGGGCCCTGGGCTGTAGAATGAGAGAGACAGCTGAGCACCTCCTCAGTGAGGACTGAGTGTGACCAGCTGCCTCAAGCTCCATCTCCACGCCTTCCTTCCCATATGGACTGTCACCTCAAATTATGAGATGGAATAACCCTTTTTGTCCTTCAGTTGCTTCTTGTATTGGTCACAGCCATGAGAAAATAACTAATACATCCCATTAGTATCTGTGAATGTGACCTGGTATGGAAAGAGGGTCTTCGAAGACCAGTTATGGTGGACAGAGTAGGGGATGATTTAAACATAACCCAGAATTTAGCTTTCTTATGTAGGATTTGTTCAGGAAGAAACACTGAGTGACTTCACTGAAGTGCATCCAGCTGAACCAACACATATAGGAAAACGAAACACTCGGGGATACCGTAAACATCTTCCAGTGACCTCAGTTTACTCTGTGACAAGTCACAATTGTTTATGTCTGATGTGACATCTTTCCTGTGGCTTCAGAGAAGCTTTCTGTCAACATGCTAATAGACTGCAACATATCTTTGACACTCAATGTGTGTGAAGCTGTGCTACCTTTTTTATTGGGTGGGTTCCACTCACTTTTTAAAAATGATCCCGAAGGACTAGAGAAATGGCTCAGTGGTTAAGGTTCTTGTTTGCAAAACCTGATGGCCAGGGTTTAAATTCCCCAGTACCCACATAAAGCCAGATGCACAAGACACATCCACCTGCAATTCGTTGCAGTGGCAAGAGGTCCTAGCACACAATTCTCTCTCTTTCTCTGCTTGCAAATAAATAAATAAATAAATAAATAAATAAATAAATAAATAAATAAATAAATAAAAAGTTTTAAAACTAAAAATGATCCAATATTGTTTAGATTTCTAAACTGGAACTGATATCCTAACTCTGGATCATCTGCAGGGTTAGGTAAGTGATTCTTTTAGCATGGTGCTGAACACACAAGATGGCCTCACAAATGTTATTAGTAGCTTTGTAATTGTACAGTGGAGTTTGGTCTTGAATTCAGAGTGACGTTGGGAAGATAAGGCAGAAGCAGCATGAAATAAGTAAATATAACAAGTGCCCAAGGAAGCTGAAATACTTTGGAGTCAAAGCGATCAGGCAAAATGAGAGAAAATGAAAATGAATGAAGGGCTGGCAGATGCCTCATTTGGGAAAGTGCTTGCTGTGTCAGCATGAGGATCCAAGTTCATATCCCAGGTGCCAAGTCAAGTCTAAGCATGGTGGTGGGCATCTATTACCCCAGCATTCAGTAGGTGAGGTAGAGGATCCCCAGGATTTGGGGAGAGAAGTTCAGGAATAAGATATTGTAAATCATGTTTTTCATTTACTACTTTGTTTTTGTTTGTTTTAAATTTTTTTATAACTTGACTTCTTCCCATAATTTATCCTTTTTAAAAAGTATTTTATATATTTATTTTCAAGCAGAAAGAGAGAAAGAGAGAGAGAGAGAGAGAGAGAGAGAGAGAGAGAGAGAGAGAGAGAGAGAGAGAGAGAATTGGTGTGCCAGAGCCTCCAGTCACTGCAAATGAGCTCCAGGAACGTGAAACACTTTGTGCATCTGTCTTTATGTGGGTACTGGGGAATCAAACCTGGGTCATTAGGTTTTGCAGACAAGCACTTTAACCAGAAGACTATCACTCTAGAGCAGGCTGACCTGGAATTTAGCTCAGGTAGGTTCACGACAATCCTCCTACCTCTGCCTCCCAAGTACTGGAATTAAAGATGTGCACCAGCACACCCAAATAATTACTGATTATTTGATTTCGTACCTCACTTTTATATCCATAGATATCAGTGCCTGTTTTAATAAGCTATACAAAAGTGGAGGAAATGTCTTTGAATCTAAAAACTGTGAGAAGTTTTCTCTTATAGTTAGAGAATCCCAAATTTTATCATCCTTTCTGTTTTTCATTATTAACTCTGTAAACTGTCTTAAGGTGAACAATGCATGACACACGAACCAGATAGTCTCTGATTGCATTCGCCCTGCATTGGTTTTACGTCAAATTGTTGGTGATGAAGTAACTATGCTCCGTCTTTATTCAACACTCTGATTGATGGTCAAGATGAGTCATGGGAAGGGGGTCCCCATTTCTCTCCTGGGAGTCTTCCACTGAACCTCCAAGTTCGCTGAGTTGTACCCAAGCTCACAAGCCTCTTCTTTGGAGCCTGGCATTAAAGTACTGCTCACAGGTCGTGTGTTAAATTGTATAAAACTCTCTGCCTCGTTGGTTTAATAGAAGCAGGTGCTATTTCTAGGGTTCTTCTGGCATTCAAGAATTTGTGAACTTGGAGAAGCAGAGTATTTTCAGTTCTTTAATTTCCTTTGAGAGTTACATATTCCGTGGCTTTGGAGAAATGGTACTACATAAAGGAAATGCCCATTTTTTTTCCTTAAAAGATTCACCCCTTTATTTATTTATTTTTTGAACACTGGACATCAAACCCTGGGCCTGACACAAGCTAGCTCTGCCACTGAGATACATATCCATCCCTGTGCTTTTCTTTTATGATTTTATTCCTCTTTCTTTTCTTTTTTAAAAATATTTTATTTATTCATTTTCAAGGAGAGTGAGAGAGAGAGAGAGAGAGAGAGAGAGAGAGAGAGAGAGAGAGAGAGAGAGAGAGAGAGAGAGAGAGCACATCAGGTGTGGGTCTGGCTTATGTGGGTCCTGGGGAATTGAACCCAGGGCCTTAGGCATTGGAGGCAAGTGCCTTAACCTCTGAGCCATCTCTCCAACCCTCCTCTTTCTTAAATAAGATTTCTTTTTTGAAAATGAGTAAAGAGGACAAGGAAAAGAGAACTTCATGAAAATTAAAACACAGATACGAGTTCATGATCTTTACGTTCTAAAAGGGAGGACAATGAATTTGGAGCAGAGTGGATTTAAAAACAAATCCAATGTATTGTGTATTTTCACAGTGTTGTTGAGCCATAAATTTAATTTGCTGAATATTTTGTGGTTATTACTCTGTTTATACAAATGATCGCCAATTTAAAGTCTCATTCAGTAGAACTAGCCAGGGGGGCATTGTAATTGATATGCACTAATCCTAAAAGAGACATGAAGGTTGGCAGTCCTTAGCAGGACTCAGGTGTTACAAACTAAGCCTGAAGCACAACAGAATGTGGAAAATACCCCAGCTTGTTCCTGTGAGCCTGATCCTAAACCTGCCTTGAATGGGCAGAGAGGGAAGGTGCTAAGCAATGCATTTTCATCTGGAGACACAACCTGCACGAAAGGGTTCTATGGAAGGAGATCTCAGGAGCAGATGTTAACCACCCTCCTCCCCCACCGCCTCTCCCCTGCCTCACCCCAGGGAGTTTCTCCCTCTGCTTACATACAGACCCCTTTCCTTAAGCCCTATACTCTTGCCCATGGCATGGTGCTTTCTAGCTTCCTGGCTTCAAATGGCTCATATGCTGACTTGTATAAAAATCTAAGATTTGAAGTTAGGATCCGTGTGAGAAGGAATGTGTGGCATTTGGCATTCCAAGCCTGGATTACCTCACTTGTTACAATAATTTGTTTACCTGAGAATTTCATAATTGCATTTTTCTTCACAGGTGAATAAAGCTCCATTTTGTATATATACCACATTTTCATTACCCATCCATCAGTTTATGGACATTTAGGCTGATTCCATTTCCTAGCTATTGTTACTAGAACAGCAATGAATACTGAAGAGCAATTAAGACTATAATAAAGTGCAGAGTCCTTGGGGCACATGCCTAGGAGTCTTATAGCTGAGTCATACATTATGGTGAATCTAGTTTTAGTTTAGCTTGTTTGTTTTTGAGGTAGGGTCTCACTCTAGTCCAGGCTAACCTGGAATTAACCCACAGCAATCCTACCTGTGCCTCCCAAGTGCTGGGATTAAAGGCATGCACCACCATTCCTGACTCTTTTTAGCTTTTTGAGGAACCTATGCATTGATTTGCATAGCAGATGCACCAGTTTACACTCCTGCCAATAGTGAATGAGGGTTCCTCTGTCCCCACACCCTTACAAGCATTTGTTATCATTGGATTTTTAAATAACAGCCATTCTGACTGGAGCAAGATGGAATTTCAAGGTAGTTTTAATTTCCATTCCTTGATGGTGAAAGATGTTGAGCATATTAAAAATATATGTATTTGAGCCGATTAATGTGATGTATTACATTTATCGACTTGTGTATGTTGAACCATCCCTGCATCTCTGGGATAAAGCCAACTTGGTCAGGGTGGGGATGAACAAGGGACCCACAGCCATAGCCATTCAATCAACAAAGGATAAGCCAGTGAGACAGAAACCAACGAATCTCGACACAAAAACCCCTAAGCTGACAACAATAAAGCAGCCTTAATACTCACCCACCACGACTCAGGGAACTGAGCAGAAGAGGGGGCGGAACGATTGTGAGAGTCGTGGGGGGGGAGCATATCAGAGGCATGGCACCCCTCAGTAACAACACACTTGGGTCAGGAGAACCTGGCTATCCATGAAGACTGGGCTATCCATGATCCCCTACCACAAAGACTGATCCAGACGGCCCACGGAGGAGGATGTTCAGCTGACTGGGGAGGGGGAAGGGGGGCAACGGGGAATTGGGGCTAACAACTCATGGTTGGCCCACTAAACAATGTAACTCATTATGGACAATAAAGAAAAAAAAAGTTAAAAAAATATATGTACTTATTGGCCATTTGTATTCTTTTGAGAACTCTTTTTAGTTCCGTCACCCATTTTTTGATTAGGTTCTTTGCTTTTTGATTCTCTATTTTTTAAATTTTTTTGCATATTTTAGATATTAATGCTTTGTCAGACATATAGCTGGTGAAGGTTTTCTTCCACTCTGTAGGTTACCTGTTGACTGGGCTGCTGATTTCTTTAATACAAGAACTTTTAGTTTCAAAAGGTCCCGTTTATTGATTGCTAACTAAAAATATAATTAAGAAAAAGAAAAAAGAGAGTCCTACTTAGGGCACAGGCTTCCTATGAAGGTAAATAATGCTGCCTACAAAAGCCATAGGTTCTTACAGGAAAACCTTAGTACAGGGGGGCATTCCTTTCCAAGAGCTTTTGGGCATGGAGGTCCCTGAGCAGCCCTCCAAAACAATGCAGGTTATTGTCCAAGCTCTTGGATGTCCACCAGAACTAGTTAGTAAAACCTTATTGCTCAAGATAGCATGTGTGCCAGGAGCAGGTCACTGAAAAATTGAGCTGAAACTGATCTGGAAGCCTCCTCTCTCCTTGTTGGCTGGCACGGTGCTGGGAAGTGCTCTGTAGGCTGCTGGGTGGGAAGCTCACTAATGGGAATACCCAGCTGCTGAAGAACTCTGCATGCTGCTGTGAGAATGAGACCCCAATAAAGCATAACATGGTCTTAGCATAAGCACAGCCATTTTAAAATGAACCTTGCTGAAAGGAGTCCTTGAAGACAAGACAGAGAATAGTTTATACTAGGCCCTAGGCAACGAGCAGGGCAACCCAAGTGCAGGAATAATGGATATGTATGTTTTGGGAAATTACTTGTGTTCTGAAAAGGTATTTTGACTCATGTATGTTCTTTGGAGACTTTGAAACTACACGATTTCCACGTACTCAGTTTTGAGTTTTACCTTTGTACCCATTTCTTTAGCTTACACAGCACTTTGTGAGGTCAAGATGTTGTGGTATCAACTCATCACATAGAGCCAAAATATATTCTTTATGTACTTGCTAAGCAATTTTTAAGTATCAAGTAATCATGTAACTGCCAAGTTGGAAACCCCCTACCCTTGCTTAAATCCCTATAAAAACCTTGCTAATTCTGGGCTCGGGGCTCTTCTCCCTGATCCACTGAGTCGGTTAAGAGAGACCTGGCTCAAGCCTGCAATAAAGACCCTGATGTGATTGCACTGCTTGACTCCTGTTTGTTCTTTGGGGACCCTGAAATCTGGCACAACACTAACCTAGTAGCTAACCAAGAGGTGCCCACTGGCGCAATGTTGGCATGACTAGTATGGGAACAACCAGCTGTTCTCTGATTGAACCTGAGACCCACTCAATGGGAAAGAATGCATACGACACTGAAAACTGACTCGAAAGCCCATGGTTTCAAAGCTCACAGCCCTATGAGGGGGAAGCTACTGCTCTTGACTGACAGACGGGTATGCTGTGTCAATCAAGTTGTCCTCTGGCTAGTTTATATCATGTTTATCCCCATAGATTAATGCTGACTTCACCTTTGGTCAGAGAAGCTTCTTTTTGTAGTGGTGGTGATCACTGGTGAAACTCAGGATATGTGTCAGTGATGAGAATAAGGGAAGACTTAATGCTGAGCACTCAATGAGACATCTGTACCCCCCCCCCCAAGGTTCAGGAAACATCGAAGAAGAGTGGGTGGAGCATAGGGAGCAGGACTTTGGGACACCATCTTTCAGGCATAAAGTCACCATTACATTGCTACCTGCACAATTGAGCTCTTGACATTTTTACCTGGATGATGAAGAAGGGCAAAAACAGAGTCATGGTTGGGAAACATCTGAAAGGTGCTTGCTTGCAAAGCCTGCTGATCTAGGTTTAATTCTCCTGCATCCACATAAAACCAGATGCCAAAAGTGACACCAGCACCTGGCATTCATTTGCAGTCTGCCTATATTTATCAAGTTCAACATGTTTTGAAATATGTCAACGTTGCATTTCTCAATCCAGCTCTAATAAGTATATGGTCCTACCTCACATGCTTTTCTTCCTTCCTTCCTTCCTTCCTTCCTTCCTTCCTTCCTTCCTTCCTTCCTTCCTTCTTTCCTTTCTCTTCTTTTTTTCTGGTTACATTACCAAATCTATTCCTGGTGATTTTCCAAAATACAATACGTTGCTATTAAGTATTTCTGTCATGTTGTACAATAGATCTCTTGAGCTTATCCCTCCATTCTACCTGAAATTCTGTATTCTTTGTCCAACAGCTTCTGGTTACAAATATTCAACAGCCATTTTTTAAATATAAGTCCATGGGAAATTGAATTGCCCAGCCACCTACCTCACCATTCCATGCTTCTCTGCTGCAGTAGCAAGTATTATGTGTCCTATTATTGGTGCCTTTAAAGCCCTGGGGCTTGAAAATCATTCCTGGGATGTAGGGGCAAGTGGCAGGTGTGAGACACACAAAGTCTCAGTGGGTGAGATGTGGTGGAAGGTAAGGTATGTCATTGACAGTGGTACATCCTGGGTGCCCCTCCTGCTTCGTGCTAGTGCTGGCCCCAAGCAACCTAAGACTTGGGTAGGGACAGGGGTTAGGGCATCTCCAAAGCACAGGCCTGGCCTGAGAACTGGGGACACAGGAGTAACAGCAGCTTTAGGAAAGAGAAAGCATTTTTGTGATGCCACAACCTCAGCTGAGTAAAGTGACAGTTTACTCCGTGACTGAAATGCCACTGCAAGGCGCAGGTGCTTGCGGGCCTGCTGGAGCAGCCCAGAACATTCCCAGAGCGGTCCTGGGAGACTTGCTTCTCTACATGCTAGCGCATGGCTTGCCAGGCCTTCAAGTAGACTCCCTCTGACCCATCATTCTCTCTAGTTCTAACTAGTCTAAAAGAACTGTGACCCCTTCCCCTGTTCTGTTTCATGATCAGACAATGGCTGGATTGACAGTGTGACCAGAAAGCCCGGGTTCCAGTGAGCAGCTCAGCTGTGTCTGCCCAATCCCAGCCATCAGATTGTTCCTGGAGGAGTTCTAGCACCTACACATCCTGCCTGGCCAAAGTTGGTCTATTTAGACAAGGATTTTCTTTTTTAAAAAATAATATCTTTATTCGTTTATTTGCAAGCAGAGAGATAGAGAGACAGACCGAGAGAATGGACACACCAGGGCCTCCAGCTACTGCAAACAAACTCTCTGCACTACTTTGTGCATGGCACACTGGGGACTGGGGAATCGAACTTGGGTGGTTAGGCTTTGCGGACAAGCACCTTAACCCCTGAATCATCTCTCCAGCCCCGAGACAAGGATTTCCTTATTATGCCCAGATATCACTCATTCCTGTCTATTCTCCAAAGCACATTCTTATTGCTTTTTCCACCTGTGGTCATTACGCTTGGTTTACAGCCTTGTCCTATCCACATTATGGGTTCTGAATCTCATTCAGCTCAGATCTCCACAGCATTTAATCCAGACCCTGGGACTTCAGAACACATTCTTAACAGGATGAGTGAGCGAGCGAGCGAACAAGAGAGTGTAGACTTATCAAGGGGAATTCACAGAGATGTTTGTTTCTCATGGAGCAGGGAAATCCTGTTGACACTCAAGCTGCCCCTTTTGCTAAACTGGGAACTGTGGGAGGACCTCATTGTGGTAACCGAGGCATGGCCAGAGGTGGTGTGAACAGATCAAGGGGAGAGAGACATCACCATGAGTCAAATGTGGGCCTTGCTTAAGTGACACCAACAACACCATAGTTAGTAATGAGAGACCAGACAGACGCGAAAGTACAAAATGAAGAAATCGTCGTTAGTTGGGAGTTCAGGAATTGTAGGATGTAAGGGAGATGTGGGCAGGATGTGTTTATGTTGGATAAGAGACTTGTGCTCTATTCTTCCAAGTATCAAGTAAAATTTTTATGACTCAGCATAGTGACCCATAGGTGGTTGAATGAAGAGTCACGGTGTAGGATGCCTCACTATCCTGCTGTTTTCAAATGAAACATTGCAGTGATCTTGACTTAGTATTGGTCACAGACAACAAATAGCGCAGTCCACGTGGTGCCTAAGGTCTTTCCACCTCTATGACATAATTATTTTGTACTTTTAAGTAGTTTAGCAAAGAACACGATTATTTTGAGCACACTTTCAAAAAGTTCCAAATAGATTTCTTCTCATGAATATTGTTTAAGTATTTACGTGTAACTTGAGATATATTTGACAACTGATTTGAAAATATAAATTAGAAGCTGGGAACACCATCCATCCCAGAACTCCAGAGGCTGATGTAGAAGGATCACTGTGAGTTTGAGGCCAGCCTGGGGATACAAAGTGAGTTCTAGATCAGCCTGAGCTGGATTGAGACCCTGTCTCTAACTGCTCCCTCAACCGGCAGGGAAAATAAGGAAATCAATTAGAAATTACACCATGATGAGAGTCTCATTAACAATCTGCTGGGCAACATCTTGCTAGAGCTGGTAGGAAGTGGTCACTTAAGAGAAGCTTTCGTTGAAAACCCTGGTGGGAACCCTGGATTGTCACAGGGTGTCTGTCACTACTGAAGGAGGTGGTGGGGAAAGTAGCCATTCACCTCTGCTCCACCGCCTGAGAGATGAATTAGCCATGTGGTGGGGACAAATGAAAGTCCTCTGATTCTCCACCTTTTGTGAGTCCTTTCATGACTCCTGTGCTCCCAACATGGCAACCTTCAGAAACAGAAGGAACGAGGGAGCATCATTGACTTCAGAGATGCTGCCAATGAAAATGTAATTCCCCCACCTTACAAAAACCATGTAAATGCATTGTGTACAAAAATATTTGTATGGTCTAACTTGAGTGTTAAATTTCATTGGTACACAACAGATGTTAACCAAGTTCTGTTTTTCAAAAAAGAGATTTTGCAGGTTTTCTATGCTTGTTTAATATTGAGGAAGATGCCATGTGTGGTTTTTCCTGTCTGTGCCAAATCAGGCTTTTATAGAAAAGTGTGCATGTAAAATAGGAAGCTAAAGTAGGAGTTCAAGGCCAGCTTGGGCTACAGAGTGAGACTGTCTCCAAAAATCAAAAATAAGGGCTAGGGAGATTGGTTCAGTGGTTAAAGGCACTTCCTTGCAAAGCCTGCTGACATGGGATCAACTCCCCAGCAGTCACATAGAGCCACACACATGTGAGGCACAGGCCTGTGATCACAATGTGCCCAAGACAATGGGAGGCAGAGCCTGGAGGGAAGCTGAAGCTCCTCCTTTCAATGGCAAGAAACCCTGCCTCCAAAAAGGTGGCACCAGACACCTTGATGTCATCCTCTGATCTCCACATGCATGTGGTGGTGTGCATGCATCCCCCCCCACACGCTCACAAATGAATTGGTAAATATGGTTTTTTTTTGAATATAGATTTAATTAAGCAAACTAGTTACCTCTTATACTTCTCTTTCTTACAAGAAGACCTGTCACTTGAGCAGGATGAGATGCCCTTCAGACAGACTTATAAATGAGAAACTAAACTTTTGGTTTGTTTACTCTTCTCAGGAAAAAGTTTATTCTTTTTTATTTTTTAATATGTAGAAACTTTGTGTTGGTACCACTGTTTCCCTCCTCTCTACACCCTTTCTACTAAGGGCCCTCCTTAGTGGGATTGCTGGTATGTTCCATGGGATTGAAGGCTTTGGGTTGTTCAAGCAGCAGACAGTTGTGTTTGTGGGGTGGGGATAGTAATGTATCTGGATATTGCTCCCACCATGGCTCTTACAGTCTTTCTGCCCTCTCTTCCACAGTTTCCTGAGCCATGGTGGGTGAGATTTAAGCCTGTTTAGTGTTGAGCTCCTAGCAGCCTCTGGATTCTGCTTTGGGATATTTTGAGTATTCTTGGTATCTGTCTCCATCACCCTGGTGCAGGTTGTCAGGCTATCTGTGGAAGCAGCCCTCTTGTTCCTCTCACCATTGTCCTAGCTGATATGCTATGGGTGGTTCTTCTCCTGCCAGGGAGTGAGCTATGGGTTCTGATCTTGTTGGTAAAATTATATTGTCCAGGGTTCTTGCTGCCTTCTGAACGATAACAGGTTCTCCAGTGGAGAGTGAGATCAGCATAGGTCAAATGGGATAAGCATTGTCAATGTGGCAAGATTGTCATGTGTGTAATCTCTATAGCTCCCTGGTTACTAGTCCCCTTAGGATTCAGATTCTCGGTCTTCATAGGAGTTTGACATGGATCCCAGTTCCAGTGGGTTCCTTGCCACTGAGGGGATCTCTTAGCCAATCAGAGAACCCTTGACTACCCACCTAGGTTGGCTGCCACGACTGCACAGGTGTGTACTTCTTGTTATGCTGGTTGCTGTCACATAGTAGTGTCCCCTGCTTTCTTGCAACATTGGTGGCCACCTTTTCTGGCAGCCCATGGAGCACTTTCCAGCACTATGTGGGCTAACCACCTGGGAACCGGCTTCTTTCCAGATTCCAGCCGGGTCTCTAGATGTGTGATGGCAGCCTATGGTGTTTTCAGAAATTGAGTCTTAAATTTTACCTCAGGCAGGTAATCAAGTACTTTGACAGAAGCCCGTCTTGTTTTGGGGACTCATGGGTCTCTCCGATCAACAGCTCAATGTGGTACTTGGAATTATAAGCCAGAACCAATTGTATTCGGGGAAGGCTTATTCTACCCTCTTCAGGAACCTTCTTACCAGACAATACCCCCATATTCCTTTGGAGGGTTATATCATTCAGCCTACTGTCCAAGAGTAAGGCTTCTCTGGTACCAATTCATTTTGGATCTGGCTTTGTGCATATCTCCTCCTACCCTCCCATTCCCTCCCCCAACCCCTTTCATCACTATTATCTGTCTCTCAAGTTACCTGTCAGGTTTGCCTGCAATTCAAGTTGAACCTGGTTAGAAAACACAGACGAGGGAGAATATGCAGTGTTTTTCTGTCTGTTTTTGTGTGAGTTTGCTGAGTATGATCTGCTCCAAGTCCATCAACTTTCCTGAAATTTTCCATATGTCAGTTTTCTGCCTGCTGATTAGAATTCCATGATCTCTATGTACCACAGGTTTGTGCATCTGGCTTTCATAGGTACTGGGGAATCGAACCTAGGTCATTAGGCTTTGAAGGCATGCATGGGAATGGCTGAACCATCTCTTCAGCCCCAGAAATAATAATTTTAAGGACCAATTATTGGCTAACCAATCATAGTAGTTGAAACACCTAAATGATGGAAATTCATACAATTCCTTTATGCCAAAAACTAAACAATCTACAACTCAGCCCTTTCCAGAATGCCACAGCCCTCTGCTTTCTTGGGCCTGAGAGACACAAGTGGGGAGTGGTGAAGTATTTGAACCACAGGACCTGAGTCTGAGGCCCACATCTGCCATAAACTAGTGCCTCAGTTTTGTCACCTAGGAAACATGGTTAACAGTAAATTAGACTCCTGCCCACACCCTGAGTGCTCACAGTAGAACCTCTTGGCCGCTCTGTCTAAAGTCCTGTGGGGTGTGCAGGTGTGCTTGTGTGTAAGCATGCATGTGGGCATTCATGTGTGTGGAAACTCAAGGCAGCCTTGGGTGTCATTTCTTGGGTGCTGTCTTCCTCTCACTAGCCTAGAGCTCACCAAGCAGGCTAGAAAGGCTGGCCCAGGATGCTGCTGTCTCCCTCTCTGCATGCCACCTCTTCCAGCTGTTTTGTTTAGTTTTTTAATATGGGTTCTGGGGATGGAACTCAGTTCCTCATGCTTGCACGTGCCACCACATGAGTATCTGGAATTTAAGATTTAGATGAATATTGCTAATTTGTAACAAACAGTCCATTGACAAAATATTTTCTTTATTTAATGATTATAGGTAAAATCATATGAAAAACAAAAATATGCACCAAGCCATTGTGATTATGATGGTTCTGTATTTCACAAATGTGATAATCTGGAAGTAAAGTGGAGAAAGATGCAGTCTCCTCTTGGTAAAATTGCCACCTTTTTATTCCCTGAGGCATTATTTTCAAGTCTCCTCTTAGTACTCTTCAAGAGAAGCAAAACTTAATGGGCTTGACTGACCTTGTTGATGCTGAGATCACTCATTAACACCAAGAAACTTAATGAGATTCTGCCTCATTCTAGTCAGAATGGCAATCATAAAGAAATCCAACAATAATAATTGCTGGCGAGGATGCAGAGGGGGGCGGGAGGAACTCTCATTCATGGCTGATGGGATTGCAAACTCGTTCAGCCATTGTCATGGTTTGATCCAGGTGTCCCCCACAAACAAATGAATGTGTTCTGGGTAATCAATCCTCAGTTGATGGCAGTTTGGGTTTTACAAACTCGATGGAGCTGTGTTGTTGGGGGCAGACTTTTGGGGTTATAAGCCAGCTTCCCCTTGCCAGTGTTTGGCACACATTCCTGCTGCTGTTTCCAGTGCTGTGGCAGAGGTGATGTCCACCCTCTGCTCATGCCATCGTTTTCCCTGCCAGGATGAAGTCTCCCCTGGAGTCCATAAGCCTAATAAACCCATTCTTCCACAAGCTGCTTTTGTTTGGGTTCTTTCTGGGCAGCAATTAGAAAGCTGACCGCAACACCACCATGGAAAGCAGTGTGGAGGCTCCTGAACAGATTGGACATAGAGCTAACAATGGACCCAGCTATCCCTCTACTAGGCATCGACCCTCGAGATGTCACATCTCAGAATAGAGACATTTGTGCAACTATGTTTATAGCAGCTCAGTTCATAATAGCCAAAAATTGGAATCAGCCCAAATGCCCACCCTGGACGAATGGATATCAAAGTGGTGGTACATCTACACGATGGAATTTTACTCAGCGGAAAGGGAAAATGACATCATGAAATTTAGAGAAAAGTGGTCTGACTTGGAGCAGATCTTAGCGAACTCACAGAAGAACAGAGAGTCAAACGCCGCATATTCTCCCTCATATGCTTAACCAGGATAACCTTAAACTCTAAGCAAACCTAGCAGGAGAAATGAGAGACTGTGAAAGAGGCAGAAGGAATGGGAGGGGGAGGGGACTTATACAATAAGCTAAACCAATAACTAATCAAAATCATAAAATCCCGACTCTCATACAGTAAGCTCCTGAGAAAGAAGTGGGCATAGTCTAGTAAGAGGGGCCGTGGACAGAAGGGGAGGAAGCCTAACCCCATGAAGAATGATCAGACCTGCAACTCTGTCCCAGTCATTGGTCCTTCCCTCACTGAGCTGTTGATCAAAGTGACCCATGAGGTCCCCAAAACAAGACAGGATTCTGTGAAAGCTCTTGAATACCCACCCTAGACTGAAGGAAAGATCATATTGCTGAAGAAACCATGGAAAGACATTGAACAACACTGAGAGACCCTACGAGATCCAGAATGGTGTCCAGTACCCAGATGGTAGCAAGTGCAGTGCTGGAAGGCACAACATAAGCTGCCAGGGGAAATTGGTCAATGACACATGGAGATTGCAGAGACCACTGATATAAAATACAGACTGTTGCCATGAGAAGGCTGAACACACTTCCTTCTGGGAGAGATCAACGGACCAAGAAATGATCACAGGTGCAATAGAGGTGCCAAAACCTGGCGGGGGGGGTATTCAACGGCTTTTAAAGATTTCTTTCTTCACCAAGAAATCCACTCAGTGACAAGGAACTCTTAACTGGAATTGGGACTCAAGGCAAAACCCTACAGGAACCAAAAACTGGGGCTCCAAAAAGAAATCCCCATTACCAGAGAACTACAGAGAGGCTAATCTCAATAGATTTTTTGCCAAATTAGAAATGTGTGTCTCATTTAACCTATACTGATCTCACTCTCCGATGGAGACTCTGTATTTTTCAGAAGGCAGTGAGAGAGCTCTGGTCATTCCAATGCCACTGAAGAATCTCAGGCCAAAGGCTGATATCCCAGCAAGAGATAAACCACCCCGGGCCTATCGTGAAGGCCCCAAGTGAAACACTTGAGACAATGGTGGGCAAGAAAGAGACCTATAACCACAGCCAAGCAGTCATCCCAGGTTAAGTCAGTGAGACAGACACCAACCACTTCCAACACAACTTAAAGTAGAAGCACAGAGACTCTTAAGTTCAGGACAACAACAATGAAACAGACTTAAACTCACCCTCCATGCCTCAGGGAACTGAGTGGAAGAGGGGGTGGAAGATTGTAAGAGCCATGGTAGGAGAGATTACCCAGAGACATTACCCCCCTCATCTACAATTCATAAAGGGGGGGCAACCTTGTTGCCTCCTGTTCTATCCATATCCCCTTGCCACATGGATTGATCCAGTGTGCCCACCGAGGAGGATACCCAAGGGATTGGGGACAGGGGGGAGGGAAATGGGAATATAAGCACAATATTTACTCAATGTATCTAATTTGGGGCAATAAAGAAACAAAAAGAACTTACAGGAAAATTTCACATCAGGTGATACAAATGAGTCTATCAGTTCACTTCTCTTTTTATTCATTGCACAGGCAGAACTAGGTGGACACGCCATGCTGAGCAGAGCAAGCTTGAACAGGGGCCCTAATCCCGTGGAGGGCTTCTTGAACAGATGGCCAGCCCCTCCCAGGCCCTTCTGATGTGTTAGGTCAGTGCGGGGCCCTGGGGGCTTCCATCTGAAGCACAGGCTTGGATGCTGGTGTCCCTGGTGCCACACTGTTGTTGGTCTCCTTACTAGAAGATCTGGGTTCTTCCCTTTATTAGCTGCCTTGTCAGGGATTTTAACTAATTACCCAATGCTTGGTGCCCTTAATTGGGAAAATGACCCGCTCCCCTCATTTTGTAAGACTTTTGTGAGAATGAAATCAAACATATGTAATTTATTTTAAGACCTATTATTGTTGTTATTGCTGCTATGATTGTGAAAGAAACTGCAGATTCAAATCAATCGTAGCAAGAGCTGGGAGGATTGCACAAAGCCTTTGAGAGCTGTTCAGAGAATTCAGGGTGAACACCCATCCCAGAGTGAACAACACAGGCCCCAGCAACCAGAGTGGACCGCGGATGGAGCTCTTCTGTCCTCTGCACATGCGTGATTTACTCCTGACTGAGAAAGGGGAGAGCCCTCTTTCCTGGCTCAGCAGGAGAGCTGTCTGAGGTCATGCATTGGACATACAACACAGGGGCTGGACATAAGTATTGGACTCTAAAGCAGCCATGAAAACGAAAGCCATTAGGGAGAAAATGCAAGATCATTTTCGAAGTACAGCCATGTTTCATGAGCGAGCCTGTGAAGAGATAGAAAGTGGCAGGCAGCTTAGGGACAGAAGCCCAATGTCAAGAGCTTTTTCTTAGCTAAAATTGGCAGGGAAAAATCTACATGACACTTTACTATAGGTCCGAACCATCAGAGGGATCTGTCTTTTCCTTCTCTCTCCCCTTAGGGAGTCCTTCCACTCCAGAGAAGTGAATTCCTGGGAAGACTGGCCTCTTCGAGATCTCGTCTACAGACGCCAGATGCCAGGACTAGACTAAATCAGCCACCTGTTCATCAGCTCATTGCGGAAAAAAAACACAACCTGAGTCCCCAAAGTGGGCTTCTCAAGGCTCCTCCTGCCTCTCCAGGCAGGAGCTCTGCCTTCTTCTCTTCTGGGGCTTCTCAAGCCTCCTCCTGCCTCTCTGGGCAGGAGCTCTGTCTTCTCTTCTGGGGCTTCTCAAACCTCCTCTTGCCTCTCTGGGCAGGAGCTCTGCCTTGCTTCCTTCTCTTCCATTCTTGGCTTAAGTCCCCCTTCTCTTAAAGGTCTCCCTCCTAAAACTCTAAACTATAATAAAATCTCTCTGAACTTTATCCTCCAGTCTGTGAATGCATTTATTGAGTTCATAGGACAAGGATCCAGGAACACCCCCAAATTATTAGTGTGTTGCATACATTGGAACCCCAAAATTCCTGTATAACCTGAGCCCCAAAATCCATATGGCAGGGTGAGGACACTGGTTTCCTTGGTCTCCAAGGTGATTTCCAAGTGAGTGTCTAAAGTCAGCACACAGCAAATGCTTCTAGTCAGTTGCTTTGTGGTTTACCTAGCCCACTCATTTCTTTGCAGTAAACTACCATGTAGTCATTAAATAACGTTTTCTATAATTCCCTAGCACGCAGAGCACTAACAATAGAAAAGTTGAGATCACGTGGGATGGGTTTTGCAGGGCCCTGCATTTTCCCCTGGATTATGGGACTCTTGAATCAAGTCTATGCCAGACCAAGCAGGATGGTACAGTGATCTCTGCATCAATAAATACCAGCTAAGCTTTGGCAATCTTCTCTGGGTGGGTGGAAGTTCCAGGCTTGCAAAACACTGGAGTTAATAGAAGCAAGAAGTGGAGTACAATTGCTGATCTAGTCACCCAACCTGATGCCTGTCATGGGTATGGAATGCCACTGATGATGTTCTGCTGGACAGATTTTCCTCTGACCTCATGTTGACTATAAGTCACTCACCCAGGCAGGTTGCATATTGTTGCTCATTACATGGACCTGAACGATGCTCATCCACTTCACATCACTGACACACATGAAACAGACAGGCATCGTGTCCTTGAACATACACGGTAGGGAATGACTGACTCAGTAAAAACAGGAGAGAATGTGACAGCTTCTCTGTTCCTATTCTTCTCCAGGATTAAGGAGATAAGGTGAATCCCAGGCAGGAAGTGGGGATGAGGGTGAGACATTTTGATAATACCCGAAAACATCAGTTTCTTCTCTTGACATTCCTTGCTAGTAGATGATAGGAAAAGTGTAGTTCTTTACATGAATATCTAATTCCTTATTTTTTTCTTATTTTTAAACTAAGGTGGAAGTACCTTTAATGTTTGCTTTCTGATAGAAATACCTCCATGGGGTTGCAGATGTGGCCCAATGGGTAAAATGGTTGCCAAGTGAGCCCACTGATGGAGTTCAGTTACTGAGAATCTTTGTAAAGCCAGACACAGAGCTAGGGTCTGCAATCCCAGAACACTGACAGAGAGAAGGGAATTGGTAGCAGGAGAATCCAGAAGCTTCCAGGCCAGTTACCCTGATGAATGCTACTGTAAACAAGAGGTCTGACACATGAGTTTGTCCTGTGACCTCCACACACGTGCTATGGGACACGTGAACCTGCATTACTGCACATTAGCACAAGAAAAAAAGAAATACTTCCCATAATCCCATTTGTGATGCGTGCGGTGTGCATGTGTGGTGTGCACATGTGTGTACAGAGGACAAAGGTGGACATCGCGGGCTTTTCCTCAGTTACTCTTCACTTTAGTCTTTGAATCGGGGTCTCTTGATGGTCAGGGTCTCTTTGTGGACCTTGGGGTGCTGGGGAACCAAATGCTCATGATCGTGACTTCATCAGCTTCGCATCACCCCAGCCCAGTACCCATTTTTGAGGCAACTCTCCATCCTGCTCTCTGCTCCCAGAGCTCAGTCACGTCTAATCCTGAGGACTTTGCCTCTCTCTTTCATGGCTTCCTTTCCCTGTAAGTTCCTGCCAGCTTCCCTGTTACTTCCAGAATCTTTCTGCCTCTTCTACTCCATCATCATTCTGTGTCAGTCAGCCTCATCCCTAGGAAACCACATATTCTTGCCTCTCTTTCTGCAAGGCAAATTCTGATATCCTTACCTGGGCCAGTCTGCTTTCTGCTGCATAACACCACAGAAAGGTTAAATTTTAAGGAAAGATTTATTTTGGACTGTGGTTCTGGTCAAACATTGAGGGGCCACAGATTGGTCATCTTGCTTTCAGAGAGAGTCCTGAAGACTCAGGGCATCACACACCAGACCCCGGAGGGCATGTAATATGTCTATCCTCTGGCCTCTTCCTTTTCTTAAAAAGTCACGAGTAACAATCCCAGAGTGCTATAGTTTAGATCTTAAATGTCCTCCAAAGTTCCTATGTCAAAAGCTTAGTTCTCAACCAAGTAGTGCTATTTTTGGATGTGGTGGAAACTTCAAGAGATGGGACCTAGTGGAAGGCAGTTAAGTCACCAGAAGTCATGCCCTAGAAGGGGATGTTGTGGGACCCTGTCTTCTCTCCGTTTCACAGCCACTATAAGGTGAACAAATCTGCTGTACACTCCCACTACAGTGTGCTGTGCCTTAGCCCCAAAGCAGTAGGGCATAGTGACCATGGATAGCAACCTCTGCAGCTGTAAGACAAATTAACCCTTTCCTCTATTAAATTACTATCTCGTGTATTTGGTCACAGTTATAGGAAGTTGAACACAGGTGGACTCTACCCGATGACCTTATTGATTCCCAATTCACCACCAAAAGGTCCCACTCATGTCTGAACACTGTTGCTGGATTAAATTTCCATCTTCTTGAGAACTTAAAATGGATGTGAAACTCAAACATGAGTTTATAGGGATAAATCATGTTTAAACTATAGCACCCTCCTTTTATTTTTTAATTTATTTATTGTTAATAATTAAACCCACAGCATGAACAAGTCTTGTGTTGCTATTCCCATTCCCTCCTCCCCGACCCTCCTCAGTGGGATTGCTGGAATGGTCCATGGGATGGGGGTTATGAATTGCATGAGCTATAGCCCTTTTCATGTGTATTGTTGTTGAAGGGGACAATGCCCCTGGATATTCTCCCCCATCATGACTCTTACAATCTTTCCGCCCCCTCTTCCACAAATTTCCCTGAGTCACAGTGGGTGAGTTTTAAGTCTGCTTTATTCTTGAGCTCTTAAGAGTCTCTGAATTTCTGCTTTGGACTCTTTTGGTCGTCCTCAGTGTTTATCTCTGTCATCCTTTCATAGATTTCTGACTTGCTGTGGAGGTAGTGCTTTTGCTCATCTTGCCACTTCCACGAAGGTTTCGTTAGAGCTCTAGATGGTGGGTTAGGGGCGGTTCATCTCCTGCCTGGATGTCAGCCATCATCTCAGGTCCTGCTGGTGGAATTGCGTTATCCCTGGTTTTTGCTGCCTTCTGAAACATGCAAACAGAATCTCCAACGGAGAGTGAGATCAGCCTAAGTTAAATGCAACACACATTGTTGATTTGGTGAGATTTTAATGAGTGTGGCCTTTCTGTGGGCCCATGGTTAGTGGGGACTTCCCCTTGGAGATCAGGTTCCTGGTCTCCATAAGAATTTGCCTTGGGTCCCTGTACCAGTTAAGGGTTACTGGCCATTGAGCGGATCTCTTAGCCAAGTAGCCAGCCATTGATTACCCTCCTAGGTTTAGCGCCAGTTCCAACCCACAGATGGGCGCTTCTTGACTTGCTGGTCTGAGCCATGTTGCAGTGCGGCACCCTCCTTTCCATCTCCTCCTACTTTACCTTTTTATCTTTATTGAGCCCCACAGCCCCCCAGTTTCAGAGATCATCACCCGGGTTTTCTTCCTCTGCCTCTGGACAGTTACTTCTTTTCATACCATCCTATAATCCCCTTCTAGAATCTGTCTTGAATCTGTTTTTCCTTTCTGTTCCTACTGGCCCCTTCAGGACACTTGCCAGAGTCTCCCCCCATCTATTTATCTCTCTATCATATCTATTACTAATATATACTAGTTACAACTTAAAGGATTTCAACCTGTTATTAACACACTATTAGACATCGCTCAGCTTTTCTTCCAAATCTCCCCTGCTTTGCCTCCCACGTTTGTCTCACAGTCTTTCCACTAAAAGGCTTTCTTGGGTCAGGGAGATGGTTCAGTAGATATGCATTCACTGCTCTGGATCCTCAGACCCCATAATCATGTGGTGAATGAAGAAGCAAGAGACCAGAGAGGTGTAGGTGTCCTCTCTTACAGCCCCTCCCTCAGAACCAAACCACTCCAGCAAGACCCAACCCAGTCCATGAAACCAACAGGAATCCCTTCACAAAGGCACTCATGACCATCAGACAGGTTACAAGCCTTATCCAAACTATAGTGTTCATAATACTATACACCACTATCTCAGGAATACCAAGAAAGAGAAATACTAAGAAGTTCAGCTATAGTATCTAGTGATATTGTAAATTCAGTACTTAATTAAGTGGTTTTTATATACGTTTGGAAAGTAAGTAAATAAAGTTTTAGGCTAGATATATTAGTTAGTGGGATCATGATATAGTAGAAAGATCATTGAATTTGAAGTAGTGAGGTCTGGACTCAAATCTGAGCGCCACTACTTATATCTGTGGAACCTCATGCAAGTGACTTAGATTGTTTTTACTTTTCAAGGTGATAACACTACTCATATCATAGGTTATTGTACAACTGAGTGAAATGCCCTTGGACACACTCAGGAGAATGTGCAGCATATACTGAGAAAGCCATCAGCCTATGTTAGCTAGACTGTCAAAGCCTATAGAGAAATCTCTCATGGAATATCCAGCTGGCTTTGGAGATAAGTACTAGCATTCACTGTGTGGCCAGCATCTGCCTGAGTGTCCGTATGATGGTCTCATGGGTCACCTTCTGTAGGCTATGGTGCCTAAATGTCAGGCTCACACAGTCTGGATGGTGCTGTGAGGGGGTGTTTGGAGATGTGACTCAAATCAGTAGACTGAGTCAAGCAAATGATTCCGCATCATACAGGTGAGCCTCGCCCAACCAGTTGAAGGCCTTAAGTGAAAACAAATGACGTCCTCCGAGGACGAGGATGCCACCACCAGGCTTCCTTCAGACTGACTAGAGCTGAAATCTCAATTCTTCTCCGAGATCTAGACTGTTGACCTGCCAACCCCAGCATTGCATGAGTCAATTCTTAAACATAGGGCTGGAGAGATGCCTCAGCAGTTTAGGTGCTTGTCTGCAAAGCCTAACAACCCCAGGACCTACATAAAGCCAGGTGCACAAAGAGGCACATATACGTAAGGTCCATTTTCAGTGGCTGGAGGCCCAGGTGCACTCACTCTGTCTGTCCATCTCATGTCTCCCTCTGTTTGCAAAGAAAGAAAGAAAGAAAGAAAGAAAGAAAGAAAGAAAGAAAGAAAGAAAGAAAGAAAGAAAGAAAGAAAGAAAGAAAGAAAGAGAGAGAGAGAGAGAGAGAGAGAGAGAGAGAGAGAGAGAGAGAGAGAGAGAGAGAAAGAAAGAAAGAAAGAAAGAAAGAAAAGGAAGGAAGGAAGGAAGGAAAAGAAAGAAAGAAAGAAAGAAAGGAGAAAGAAAGAAAGGAACGAAAGAAAGAAAGAAAGAAAGAAAGAAAGAAAGAAAAAAAGAAAAGAAAGAAATTGTGTGTGTGTGTGTGTGTGTGTGTGAGTGTGTTAGATAGTTCCCACACTCATCCTCTGGAGAGCCCTAATGCAGCCTTCTTGGCTCACTGGGTGGTAGTGACTTAATGCCAGGGATAACACTCTATCTTCATATCTTCAGTACCTGGCACAGTGACAGACCCACAGGAAGTACTCATGCTTGGTGAGCTGGTGAGGAATAGTAGCTCACATTCAAGTACTATCTTGTACTGTTGGAAGAAGCTCTTTCCCAACCTAGCTATCTGGGGCCCCTTTGAGGAAGCCTCCTCCATACTGCTGTATTTCCCAGCTATGAGGCAGAGAGGAGAGCTAGAAGCCTTCTTGTGACTTAAACATGGGTGGACAGCCGTGTTTGGTGGCGCACACCTTTAATCCCAGCACTTGGGAGGCAGAGGTAGGAGGATCCCTGTGAGTTTGAGGCCAGCCTGGGACTACAGAGTAAGTTCCAGGTCAGCCTGGGCTATAGAGAGAGACCCTACCTTGGAAAAACTAAGGACTCTAAACATGGGTGGGAGGTGATAGGGATTGGATGGGGCAGGTTCAGAAATGGAAGGGGAAAGTGGACCTTGGGAACCAGTGTATCCAAGTGAGACAGACTGAGAGCATGATGTACAGCAGGGAGGAAGATGAAAGGATAGATTCAAGAGAGATTTAGGGGGTAAAAAGAGAAAGAGATGAGAAACAGGGAGCCAGGTGTCTCCCATGACTCCCTGGCCTCTGGCTGAGCAGAGAGGGTGGGAAGGGGTAAGTTTCTCATCTTCCTATCTGATCCTGACATTCCTTGGCATCATCGAGCATCACGCTGTCATCCTCTCATTCTGAGGTCACAGTCACAGAGTGGAGGGAAAGCCAGTCTTTGCTCTAAGCCTGGTAAATCAGCAATGGCAGAGGCCAGTCTGGTGATGGTTTTCTCCAGTGTGCTCTCCCTAGCTCTGCTGTGGGGCCCAAGTTCCCAGGGGCAGGGGGAGGCAGGGAGCAGACCCAAAGAGCTCCTGTCCTTTCTTGGTGATGTGGTCTCACTCCTGGCTGATCAGGCTGTGGCCCCTCTGAATGGACAGCTGCACTCCTCAGTGACACAGGAGCCATCCACCTCCTTCCCACTAAGTGCAAAGAGCTGCCCAGTTTGTGGTGTTGTCAGGATGCTGGTCCCAACTGGGGAAGGGAGGGATTCCTCTTCAGAAAGGGGGAATGGTAAGTGGTGAAAATGAAAGTTCACTTTCTCCAAAGCCTGAAGTAATCCCATCACTCTTTTTCCCAGAAGGACCTCGGTCTTAACAGAAGCAAATGAATGACAGCCCTTGACTCTTCGCCCTTCTTCCTGCTCGCTCTGTTGACCATCTTTTCTAAACCAAAAGTCACCAGACAGGAAACAGAAGTCGCCTGCCTTCTGGGCCTGGTAAAAGTTCAGAAGCTGGTAAAGACAGGGTTTCACACCCTCAGCCCTCTGACACTGCCTGGAAGTGGGAAGAAGCTTTTCTCTAACCTCTCATGTTATCTGTCCAGTCTCTCTGGGCCCCCTGAGCTCTCTTAGGCCTGGTGCTGTCAGTAAGCTGGGTACAAAAGGCTGAATCAGGAGGGCACTTGGGCCCTAGCTCAGCCCCTGGCTCATTTCAGTCCTAACTCAGCACCTGGCTCACTCAGTTGGAAGATAGCTCTAAGGCCAGGCCTCACCCCTCACCCTCTCCTGTGTGTTCAGCTGTGAGTTAACAATCATGAATTCCTGAATCTCAAGGGCTTGTAATCGGATCAGATCCTGGACAGATGGCTCAGCAGCTGGCTGGTATTTTTATACTGCAATCAGTGCAGAGCGTGGGACCAATAGAACTGCGGTTTTCATGGTGACCAGTTGAACTGTGCTAACCTTGAAAATTCAAAGCACCTCCAGCCATTTGATTCAGTTGATGTTCTCCAAGAACACTATGTAATTTTGAGTCTAAGTTCATAATTAATTCCCCAGAATATAGGCCACAGGGAAGACCAGCCATTATCTTCCACTGTGACTTTATTTTTTATGCACTAACATTTCCTGGCCAGAAAAGGTTGAAATCACATAATTTGCAATTCTTTCTTCATTTAAAACCAATGAAATGGGTAGACTTCAATTTACTGCAGATTCCTTTTCTTAGAGTTGTAGCATTTCAGCTACTTATTTCACATCCGTTTCCAATTAAGGAACGGAGTGTCATCGCCATGCACTTGAGTTCCACGTTGGTCGAAGGTCCTACGGCTGCCTGACATCCTGGCAAAGCCCAGCTTGTTTCCAGAGCTCTCTGTTTTGCTTTGGGGTGTGTGTGTATGTGTGTGTGTGTGTGTGTGTGTGTGTGTGTGTGTGTGTGTGTGTGTGGTGGAGGGTGTTTTCCATCTGTGTTGGGCTGTACATTCCTTGAGGTCAAGGCTGCCCTACCCACCACTCTGTCACCACTGACTCAGGGCCTGACATCTTGAAACTGCAGAATAAATATTTATGGAGGGAATGCCTTTCCAGTAATTGGGATTGTGTTCTTTGTTCTTTCCCTTAACAAGTGATTCTCAAAGGGCAGGATGAGAAGACGAGGAGAGCATCCTGGCAGATTAAGTAGAAGCCTGACGTCACGGTCATGCATGTCCCTTTGCCTCTGCAATCTGGGTTATGCCCGCAATTCAGATCCTCACCCAAGTATTGTTACCTCTGCCAAAACCCAAAAACCAAAACAAAAAAGAAGACACACAAAAGCAGGGGAGAACCTCCATTCCCAGATAGAATGGAGAAGAAAGTGGGGAAGAGAAGGCAAAGGGAGGTGTTCACACAGAAAATCCTGTCACCTTGTGATGGATAATAGGTGTATCAACTTGACAGGATTTGCAATCTCCTAGGAGATGCACCTCTGGGTGTGTCTGTAAGAGAATTTTCTGAGAAGCTTAAACGAGGAGGATGGAAGAGCCACCCCACATTGGGCAGCACCATCCCATGGGTTGGGGTCCTGAAATGAACGCAAAGGGAAGAAGGAGAAAGCGCTCTGAGCAGGAGCATTCATGTCCTGTGCTACCTAACTGCTGACACTATGGGACCATGAGCCCACGCTGCCACCTTGATGGACTCTGGCACTTCAAACCCGTCCTTCCTGGTTTGTTTTCCAAGTGTTTTGTCACAGCAAGGAGAAAGTAACTAATACACTCTCTTTCCTGTAGAACCAAGATAACAATAATAATATGGTTACATTGAATTAAGCACTTTCTATTGGAATTGTATTTTTTGCATGTATGTATGCATGTGATTTGCATGCAAATGTGTATACATTTTTGTATGAATGTGGATGCACATATATGGGGTGCATGTAAAGGCCAAAGGTAGACCCCACCTTTTAAACAAATATGTATTTGTGTGTATGTATATGTGTGTGTGTACGAGAGAGAAAGAAAGAGAAAGAAAGAACATGGGTGGACCAGGGCCTCTGGCCACTGCAAACAAACTCTAGATACACGTGCTATATTGTGCATCTGGATGTACAGGCGTACTGAGGAACTGAACCCGGGCAAGCAAGCGCCTTTAACGACTGCACAATTTTCTCAGCCTCTCCAGCTTCTTTTGGATGGCCTCTCACTGAAGCCAGAGTTTATCAAGTCAGCTAAACGAGCTATCCACCAGTCCCCAAGGATCTCCTGTCTCTCCAACGCTACCATATCCAGCACTGACTTGGGGGTTGGGAGTCTGCCTCAGATACTCATGCTTTCTGTGGCAAGCACTTGACTGACTGAGCCATCTTTCTAGCCCCAGATTTGTACTTGACATTGGTCACTTCATGAATTTTCACGACAAACTTGGGAGGTAGAGATGTTGATCACACTCATTTATGCAGAAAGACACCGTCGCTTTGATGAATTTAGATAACGTGCCACACTGTCCGATGGAGAGGCTGGACTCCCACTGCAGGTCTCCCTAAGTCCAGAGCTCAACCAGCAGCCCCTGGCTGGTTGAGACTGGAAGGACAAGATCCAAGACTCACTCATGTGGAGACAGTCACTATCTGTTCATCCAGGAGAGAAAGGACAAGGACAGGGTAATTTTATGACAGGAAGTTCCAAAGCCAGCTAAGAGACAGAGTGACACAATGGGCTCAAATCCCACAACAGAATTTATCATTTGATACCTTGGGAATTCATAGCACCAACTTAAAGAGTGTTTTTAAAGTGGTTATAGGAATGCCAGCTCATAGGAAACAGCTGGAAGGATCCCGAGGTCTGTTCTCAAATTCTTCTTTTCCAGGGCTGAGCTCAAGAGGGCCCATGGGGGCCCGAGCTTACAGGAGTGTGTGAGGAGATGGTCTTCACCAGGAAGGCAGATGCATGACATAATCATTCTAGCTTTGGGCAGTCTTCGATCTAGCTGAGTGGGGGATCCAGGCCCTCTTGAGCAGAGCTGCCACCACAGGGCTTCCTCTTCTGAGCTATAAATAAGCCCTTCTCCAAATACTGTCTCAGTTACTTTCCTGACATTTAAAGCAAACGGAAGGAAGCAAAAGCTAAGATGAGAACATGAGTAAGCACATTTAGAACAGACCCCTAAGTGCATGTCCAGGGTTGTCTAGAGAAAGCTCCTGTTAAGGCACCTTCAAGTGACTAGTGGACTGTATCTCCTGATTGGTGGATATTGACAATCTATTAATTGCCTGAATCTATGCAGAGAATGTCTGTTAACTATTTTTTAGAGGATACTGTGTGTAGCATAGTGTGATGTCAGATGGACTTTGCAGTCTTATCAGAATAAAGGAACCCGGTTTAAATCATAACGTGCATGATTGGGGTTTACATAATGAAGTATCAGACAATTGCTCTTGTAAATGATTAAATGGGTCTCAAGGAGATGGAGTGATAATGTTTAAAAAAAACAAAATCAATATTGAGGGCTGGACAAATGGCTCAGCAGCTAAGGTGTTTGCCTGCAAAGCCTAAGGACCTGAGTTCATTTCTCCAGTACCCACATAAAGCCAGATGCATCTGAAGTTGGTTTGCTATGACTGGGGGAACTAGCATACCCATTCTCTTTGTCTGTCTACCTCTCTCTCTCTCTCTCTCTCTCTCTCTCTCTCTCTCTCTCTCTGCTTGCAAATAAATACATAAATAAATAAATAAATAAATAAACTTAAAAATCGATACTGGTAAATTCTTGATATAAGATATGCTAGATAGCATTTACTCAAAGAAAAATAGCTTAATAGTCCTCCAAATTCATCCAGATGACTTCATACTACCTCACATTGAATGGATCCCAAGTCATCCTATCTGCCTAGAGATCTTCCGTTCACATCTTCACCTTCTTGATAACTGGCTTCCTTCCCTAACCACCACCTTTTAAATGCAGCCATCAGATTTTAGTGTATGTGCTGCCGAAGCGCCATCAGAAACAGCCAGTTTTGGCTTGAATTAATTGAACCAAGACCTGCTGATCTTGTCTTTACGAGATCTCGTCTCTTATTCCTTCTTTGCCATTCCTATAGCCCTACTCCCTAGACCGGTCCCTTGCATTCTCAGCCTCTAACATGCCCTTGGTAGGCCAATGCTTCCTGTCTCCATCAGCCGTTGCTGCTTAAGTAGGACCAGACCCTTTGTATTCTGGAACTCTTACCCCTAATGTGGCTGTATTTGGAGAAGGGTCATAGAGTGAAACCCTAATCTGTCAAGATTCATCCTTACAGGAGGAAGACATATTAAAGACTCCTTTTCCTTTGCTCACAAACTAAAAGAATACAGAATTTTCCAGCACTTTAATCTAGACCTCCAGCCTCCAGCACTGTGAGAAATTAAATTTGTGTTGTGTGAACCATCTGGTCTTAGGTGTCTTGTGTCAGTTCGTTCTGCAAGGTGTAATGAGAGTTGGATGCAGGAGACACTAAGTTTGAGCCCAAGCTTTAAACATCTTTCAGGTTCCTCTGCTGACATGTAATCTTTGGTTTAGAATCTGAGGTCATCTCCTATGTCACCCTCGTGGCTACCTGCCCAGCCTGTAGGCTTTTGTTTGAGACAGACATTCTGTACCAGTGATGTCGTGTCCTCAGAGCACACTTGGCATCTTAACCTGAAGCCTTTGGGGAACTGCCCTGATTGCCATGGTGAGAGAATGAGTCACCTGCCAGGAGATGTGAGGGAGAGAAGCAGGCTGCAGGCATGGCGACTTCCTCTTTCCCTTGTCAACAGTCCTCACTGAGTTTGGGAGGGCAGACAGACCCAGATCCACGGTGAGTGTGATGTCTAAGTTAGCAGATTTTCTTCTTAAAGGGCAGGATGAGGGCAAGTATGTAAGGCTTTGAGGAGCTCTCTCTATGGCCTATGCCACAAGCCTGCCACTAGAACTTGAAAGCAGCCACAAGACATTCATAAACAAATGAACATGACTGTATTCCAATCAACTTTTATTTACAAAACAGTCATGGAGTTATGGCCTGTCAGACACAACTTGTCAATCCTTAAAATGTCCGTCAACACTGACATTGTTGATCTCAGTCAAGTCCGGGACAACTTTGAAACGTCTTGCTCTATGAAGAACTCTTTATTTTAAAACCTTGATCTTCAGTGGCCATCCATATACACAATGAGCCCTGATCATAAACCCCTCCCACCATCTTCCTTTGTCTCCTCTCCTGAATCCCCTTCCACTGAACCTCTTCTTCCTTCCAACTCGTCTCTGTTCCATTTTGATGGCATAAAATTTTGCCCATATGTTACACAGATCTTGTCTAGTAGGTAACATCAGCCATGGTGAGGTCATGAATGCAGTAATCACTGTGTATCTGGAAGACAGCTGTCCAGAGCATTCCTCCTTATCCTTTAGATCTTATATTCTTTCTGCCACCTCTCCTGAAATGATCCCTGTGTCTTGGAGGGTGTGATAGAGATGTCTCAGTGCTGAGCACTCCACTGTCACTTCTCAGCACTTGGGTGAGTTTTGAGTCTTTCCGGTGGTCATATCTGAAAGAGAAGCTTCTCTAACAAAAGTGAGAGTAGCATCAATATGTGGGCATAGACACGTTTAGAGGGCAATTTTGAGGGTATAATATATAATATAATATATCCATTTAGCCAAACAATAGTTAGCTTCCACCTAGGGCTTATGATCTCCCAGACTAGGTTTTCAGTACCAGGCAGGCATTCCCTCCCATGGAGAAGGCCTTCAATCTGATCAGAGAGCAGTTAGTTTTCCTTAGAACTGGAATGCCACCCTTGCACCAGTTGGCACATTTTGCCTGACTAGCAAACCATGTAGCTTATAGGGTCCATTGCTGGCTGAGACCACTGATGTCTCTTCTTCCCCAGGAAGCTGCTTAGCACTTTCCAGCCCTGTGACAATTCCTCAACAGTGAGGAGGCTTTCCCTAGAGCTTCAGCTTGATCTCTCAGCGTCCTGCTGCTCATGCACATGGCGTCTTCAGCAAAAGGACCTTCCCATCTAGGCCTAGTGGGCAATCAAGAGCCTTGGGCAGTAGCCTGTATTGTTTGGGGGGGGGGCATTGGGGCCCTCCCTGAGCAACAACTCATTGGGAAGTATTCTAACCCTGGTACTGAAATTTTGTTTTGACAATCTATGGCTACTGAGTGCAGCATTATCCCCACCATAGGGTACTTCTGCCCAACTTCATATATATATATATATATATATATATATATATATATATATATATATATATATATATATATATATTATATATTTAAGCTAGCAAAGCAATATGCTTCCATATGGTTGATTCATAATATCTTTAATTTTGATTAACCCCCCTTCCACCCTTCCTCTGTTCTACTCACCTCCCCTGATCCCACTCAGACCTCTTCACACACATGATTCCTCCCCTCCACTCGTGTTTGCCTGCAAAGCCTAAGAAACCAGCTTGGATTCCCCGGTATCCACGTACAGCCAGATGCACAAAGTGGCACATCTGGAGTTCATTTGCATTGGCTGGAGGCCCTGGCATGTCCAGTCTCTCTGTCTCTCTTTCTATCTCTCTTTGCTTATAAATAAATAAAAATATTTTTAAAAAAGAATTCAATTTCTATTTCCATGTGGATTCTAGCTCTAATGCTAACATTTTTAGAAATTTTCTTTCTTTTAATTTATTTTATTTATTTGCAAGCATAACAGCAGAGCTGGGGATTAGAATTTAGATAATACCCAGCAAATTCCAATGTACCTCAGAACTTAAGGAATATCTGAATTCTTGTCTATAAAGTTAAAGAATTAAAATTATAGGCCACCGGAGGATAAGGTATAGTGGGAGACTTTGTTTAAATTAAAATGGAAAGTTACAGAGATCTCCAGCCGCCAGTGTGGAGAGAGCACGTGGAAGAGGTTTTAGCCAAAATCTATGCTATTCAGCTAAACAAGCAGGAAAAGAAAAGATCATGAGAAGGAAAGGTTCATGTGGAAGAGAAATCCAGCCCCTCACCACAGCCATTAGTCTATGGTTATGGGGCTGGAAGACTTTATCTAATGTCCTTCTGCTACTCCATGTGAGAGAAGAGGCAGAATTATCTGTTCAGTGAGTCTTCCCTGCCCCAGGTGAACAGATAGACAGCTTGTTGGTCCATACCTGACCAATCAGTTTTAGCACCTAGGCTTGAACTCTAGCTAGAAATACCTCCCCACTCAAGGGGAGAGGTCTATGGAACTTGCCTGAAGGAGTTAACCATCACACAAGGAGAGGGTGGATGGGCATGCCAGGGCCTCCTGCTACTGCAAACTCCAGATGCATCCATCTTTGTGTTCTGGCTTTAGTGGGCACTGGAGAATCGAACCTGTCTCGCCTCTCTGTACAAAAGCTCTGCCTTCTTCTTGCGTGGGACTCTCTTATCCCCTTTGCCTCCTGGACAAGGCGTCCACCTGCTTCCTTCTCTTATGTCCTGGACTTACCCACCCAAAGATTGAAGCTGTAATAAAACCTTTCTGAACCTTATCCTCTGGTCTGTGGAATTCATTCTTTGAAGTCATAAGACAAGGATCTGGGGACACCCCAAATTACAGATGCGCTGGCATATATCAGTGACTTGGCATACAAAAAAACCCCAAAATTCCTGTACCATAGGTCTGAAAAAAAATCGGAGATATCTCTAACGAAGGCTGTTTCTGCTATAAGATATGACTATGATTTATTTATTTTTTGCTGAGCAAGCTGATAGCTAAGGATCAGTTTGCATTCATCTTGAGATTTTTTTCAATTGGTTCTAGATTTTTATTTTTTCCATTTCTAAAGCCAGGAGCCGTGCACCATTATAAATGACAGTGAGTTACTCTATAAAGCTGTGGAGAACTTCTCGTGGCCCTGCTTCAAAAAGCTGCCAGCAGAAAATTCAGTATTTTAGTAAAAAGACACTGCACTGTCTTCCATCCATCAGCCTGTCAGTCTGTGACTTGCTACTAATTTGTAGTGTGTAAGTAAGTTCCTTTTAAAGTGCAGGTATCTTTTATGTGTGCATGTAGTGTGTGTCATATATATGTGGCATGTGTGTACATATAGTACATGCCCATGTGTACACAGATGCACTTGCCCATTAACAAACATGCAGAGGCCAGGGGAGAATGGGTTGTGTCCCCATCTATCCCTTTTGCATTGTGCCCTCAGACAGGTCTTTCATCAAACCTGGAGCTGCTGTTTGCAGTCAGGCTGGCTTACCACAAACCCCGGGGGGATTCTCTTGTCCTATGTTCCCCCCAGGACTGGAGTTGCAGAAGTGCATGCAAAGCCCAGCTTACTATGTGGTTGCTGGGGATCTACTTTGGGCCCTCTCCGCCCTGCAGGCTTGTGTGGCAAGTGCTCTCTACGACTGCGCCATCTCCTCGGACCCTCAGAGCACAGTTCTTAAAGTGTTATGTGCATATATTGATGGATTGTATCGTCTCTTTCACTCCTGACATCCTTCTGGTCCCCTTACCCCCAATTTTCTTCTGTCGCAAGTCATTTTCAGAAATCCCTTCTTGCATTCACCTAGTTTCTCACACCAGGAACCCAGGGCTAACCTTCTCTAAATGTATTCAATAACCAAGTCTTGCATTACAGACCTTAGAAACACATCTCATCTCACCACAATAATCTTTACCAAGCTTGCCTCTGTCCAGGTTGTCACGTGAATGTCCACCTGTGGAGAGAGACACGTGGTGATCCTGCTTGGGTCGTTGCAGTGTCTCTTAGTTGAATGCTCCATCCGTGGACTTCTGCCCTGTCATTCAATCTTCACATGCAAATCAAAACAGACCTTGCCACTCCATTGTTTAGTCCCCCAAAGGCTTCCTGTTGACCTCGACTGAAGTCCAAACACAGGATCTGGCCTCACCAAGCCCTCTCCTTCACTTCTGTCACCCTGACCTTCTGAGGTCCCTCTGATGTGCCAAGTTCCTTTCCATTTCAGAATATTGAAATTAACCCTCTCCTAACAAAGTACTCTCTGCAGGGCTAGTTTCTATGCACAGAACATTTGGTGAGGACTTTTCCAGGTCTGATCTAATACTTAGCATTCCTATTTGACTGTGCGTGGTGGTGGCTTTACTATGGGTGCTCAGCTTGTTTTTATGATGCTGGGCTGGTAATTAATGGGGAAGCCCTGTTTCCCTTGTGGTGACTTCCTGTCGGGTTCTGCTAAAAGGGACCCCGCAGAGAGATTAGGAGGCCAGCAGGAGGCGGGGCTCGAGCATGCTGTGCTGACCACTCTGCACCAGGCAGTGAGCCTGGCTCAGTCCGCCTCTCCAGCCAGCTCAGGTTTGCCCTCAAGAGCTGAGCAGTGCCCTCTTCAGGGATCCTTAGGGTCTGAAATATCACTTTCTAAGTCTACTTACTCACTTGAAGATGGGGTTAGAGCATAGCAAGTGTTCAGTATGCTCTAAGCTAGAAATAGAACTGAAATATGTTCCTTGTGTGTTTATCATTATGCAAATGTGTGTGTTATGTGCAAAGATGGGATCCTCAGTTCTTCTTTATGTGTCATGTGACAAAGAACCTGCCAGTCAACAAACAGAAGCCTTAGCTCTCAGCCTGCCTCTTGTACTGTGAGCTGAGAGGGCAGGTGTGCTTACATTCTCCCCTCACGCCCCATACTTTTCTTTATTACAACTGCCAGGGAGCCAGGCATGGTGGTGCTTGACTTTATTCATTTTATTTACTTCTTGTTTTTTTTTTTCAAGTTAGAGTCTCACTCTAGCCCAGGCTGACTTGGAATTCACTCTATAGTCTCAGGCTGGCCTTGAACTCACAGCAATCCTCCTACCGCTGCCTCCCGAATGCAGGGACTAAGGCGTGTGCCACCACATCCAGCTTAATTATTTATTCTTAATCACAGCACTTTGGAGGCAGAGGCCACCCAGAGACCACACAGTGAATTCCAGGTCAGCCTGGGCTAGAGTGAGACCCTGTAGCAGGGACTGGGCACCCAGAGCGTCACCACTGCACTTCCCAGAGTCCATGTCTCCAAATGCCAAAGAACTGGACAATTTGACAGAGAGCATTTTCTTATCATACATGTTTATTCTAGAGTGAAGTCAGTTCAGAGGATTTGGGAAAGAGACAGGGAAGCAGCCCAACCACACGTCCAGCCACCAGTGTGGGGAGAACAGGTGGGAGAGGTTTTAACAGAATCTATGTTGTTTAGCTAAACCAGCAGGAAAAGGAAAGATCATGAGAAGGAAAGGTTCAGGTGGAAGAGAAATCCAGCCCCTCACCATTAGGCTGTCGTGTGCGGCTGGGGAGACCTTACCTGTCCCTAGAGAGTCAGAGGCCCTTCTAGGATGCCATGTGTAAGAGATGGATTTATCTGTTCAGTGAGTATTTCCTGCCCCAGGTGAGCAGGGAGACAGGTGGTTGGTTCAGACTTGACCAGTCAGTTTTAGCGCCTAGGTTTGAGCTCTAGCTAGACACCTCCCACTCAATTGGAGGGTGTCTGTGGAGCTTGCCCAAACCGTCACAACCCTACCTGAAACAGCAACAATAATGAAACGATCAGGAGAGGGTTTGGGGCAGAGGGCTTACTGTGCAAGCGTGAGGACCTGAGTTTGGATCCCCAGCACCTACGGAAAATGCTAGGTTGTTGTTGATGGCAAGGCAGAGACAAGGAATCCCCCGGCTCACTGGATCTCCAGTCTATGGTTAGCAAGAGAGCCTGTCTCAGAGAATAAGGTGGGAGTGCAATTGAGGAGGACATGGATGTAGATCTCCGGCATCCTCATGCTTGCACACGCCTGCACACACCTGGGTGCCTGCATGCATGAATATACACACACATACCGCACACACATAAGCAAAGGAACTACTGAGAGATTTTGTTTGTACCACATGTAATGTACATGAAATCAGACTGAATTAGCATGACTGTTAGTGACAAGGTGGGTATCCAGACAACCCAAGATGCACTTACAGCAATGGGGCGTTCCTTAGCGTGAAGATTTCAGAAAGACCTTTCTAATTATGAAAGGCTCATTTTAAGCGAGTAACAAAGAATTTTTATAATGTGTCTACATGCCTCTAGGGGGTCTATGAACCCCAATTTTACTTCTTGAATACTTACATAATATGTTTCTATTAGGCACGTGATAGCGTTGAGCTTAGTAAGTTCTCAGAACCAGGGATATGAGCTAGGTACCACAAATGCCATGCTTTCAGAGATGAGGAGACTGAGGCCAGTGACATTCAGTAACTTGTCTAAGGTCATAATGTCACAGAAGGTGAACCTGTGACTCAACCCTCCAAACCCAGCTCCTAAATCCACACCAATAAAGACAGACATTGTTGAGAGTCATTAATTTCAGAGTCACGATGACTTTGAAATCAGTCAGTTTAGGGATCACAGTTGCTCCCTAACCATGGGCTTCCTTCCAAGCAAATGCAGCGGAAGACGGAATGGAGGGATATCATGGAGCCCCCATCATGGAATTTAGTGCACCGAGCTGGAGCTCAGAACCTCAGTCATGACAGGTTTTCATATCACGAAATCCCCCTCTCGTGATCCCTTTATGTATGTACGAGACCCTTCCCAAACACCCATGGGAGCTTTCTCAAGGCAGATGCAGCTGGAGAGCAAGTTCCTCCATTTCCTCCTGTGAACATGCACTTCTTTTTCACCAAGTTCTTTCTTTAGAGTCTGGGAGGAGCCCCTACTGCTGAGGACGGTGGCTGATGGCTGTCCACACCCAGGGCATGTCCCTCTGCTCTGCAAGGTCAAACTCCTCCTGGATTCGTGTTCCTCCTGCTGCCATGGTGGCAGACGACAAAGATTTTGCCAATTCTTCCTCTTCTTTTTTTTTTTTTTTTTTGGTTTGGCACCACAAAGATGTGAGGGTTTCTTGAATATGTCCCTCTGATTTTTCCTAATTTTTCTAGTTCTATTAACTAAACTTGATTAACTTTCTCTCCTTCAAAGCAACTTCTGGGCGGTGCTCTGGTCAGTGTCTGGTCAGTGCAAGGCCCATAGATTCACTCCTTAGAATGAGATCTGGAGAATTTGTTTCTTTGTGGGTGTATTGCTGTGAGAGAGAGAGAGAGAGAGAGAGAGAGAGAGAGAGAGAGAGAGAGAGAGAGAGAGAGAGAGAGAGAGAGAGAGAGGCAGACACACAGAGAATGGGCGTGTCAGAGCCTTCAGCCACTACAAACTCCAGACACATGGGCCATCTTGTGCATCTGGCTTTATGTGGGTACTGGGAATTGAACTTAGGTCCTTCTGCTTTGCAGGCCAACGCCTTAACCGCTAAGCCATCTCTCCAGCCCTATTTGTTGTTTATTGAGACAGGGTCTCATGGAGCCCAGCCTGACCTCAAACTCACTAGGAAGCTAAGGATGATCTTGAACTTCTTCTCCTCCTGCCTGTAGTTCCGAGATCCTCCTTCCCAAGTTCTGAGATTTTAGTCCTGTGCCATTATCCTCGGTTTATGCCTAGGGGCCAAAGTCAGCTTCATACATGCTAGGCAAGCACTCTATCAACTGAGATACATCCCCAGCACAGGAATTTGTTAGAAATGAGTAACTCGGGCTCCATTCCACTCTTCATGAATGAATGGACACTCCATAAATTGTATGGGCTTTAAAAATTGAGAAGCACCAAGTTCAAGAATATCAACCTACTTTCATGCTTGTGAATAATTTTAATTACACACACACACTCATCATTATCATTATCATTATCATTATCATACCCACCCACAAATAGGTTAAAAAATAACCTTGGTCTTGCATGGTTCTTGCATAGCACTATGTGTCCATGGGAAAGAGAAATTGATATCATTCGATCTCTATGCTAATATTTGGGTCATGGTTTTGTTTCAGCCTTTGAATAGGTTGACTTCTTTGAAATCCTCTGAGTTTTCCCCACATATATACTTCTCAATAAAATTATTCCTTATTGGTCTGGAATACAATCCTTTCTTCCAGACCTGGTCACAGGTAAGTTGCTTGCCCATGAAATACTTGGTCCCCTCTGAAATTTTGGGCAGACTGAACTAGCAGCTCTATCCTCTGGGCCCAGGAACACATGTGCTGAACAAGACATTCTCCTCATGGAGGCCAACGAATAGACAAAGTAGGCCTGTGCCTGGAAAGGACCCGGCATGATTGATTCTCACTTTGAGCTGGTAACTCGTTTCCTGTGTGAGTCTGGACTTTATTCGAGTTTCAGTTCCTTCATCTGTAACATGATACTAAGGTCTCCTTTCAGATTTTCTCCTTCTTCTTTCTCTGGTTCCAGGTGCTAAAAAGTAAATCCTTGGATCCATTACTGACTCCTCCCCTTCTGCACCCCCACATTCAGTTCAATGGAAGTCCTATTGGCTCTGCTTCCGAAACTTAGCCAGAGTCCATGGCTCGTCCCTGCTTCTGCTGAGGCGACCTTGTCCCCAGTCCCTGTCATCTTGGCTGTAATGCAACTGATGCCCAGCCTTCCCTCCTGGTTCACAGTGGCCAGGTTGATTATGAATGAACACAAATCCACTGTTCACCTGTCCATGCAAAACCATCCTAAAGCAGAAGCCCTTACAGTGACCTCCAGGGCCTGTGTTGGCTCTTCCTCAGCTCTGCCCTGTTCACTCCTGCTGCCCTCCTGTGCCTGGAGCTGCCTGGAATCCTGACCACTGAGGCTCTTGGCACCTGCGGTTCCTTCCCTATGTCTGGAATGAACTCGTCAAGAGGCTGTGTGAATTGTTCCCTTCCCTGTTCTTGGCTCCTAAATTCCTAGTCATGTGCCCCCTGACCACTGTCCTATACACCCATCCCTCCACTCCCCATGGCCCAGCCAGCAGGCTCTCCCTGAAGAGCTCACAGGTCAAATGAAGATCGAATCACATGGTTTAATAGGTCTATTTGAAACCGCACCGGGAGAGCAGTGGGGGTGAGTTCACATGCTTAACATAACACCCAGATGGGGCTCACTAGTGTCACACCTCAACAGTGCTCATGACTGTCCCTTTCTCTGCCTCGCCAGCCTGCCCGGACAGTCACTGGGAAGAGTGAACCTGACCAGGCTGACAGCTTGCCAAATGCCTGCTGAGCAGCTTGGATTCTCTTTGTGTTTTTTGTTTTGGGAGGTCATAATACATGCCACGGATGAGTTGCAAATAAGGAACTCCTGGAAACTGAGTGCCTCACCTATATTAATTACGGCATCATGATGATCAGAGATCCCGGGCCTGCCGGTCCTCTCTCTCCATGCTGTGAACATATGCTCTACGTCTAACAGGTCGCACCTGTTACTAACTTAATGACACTGTACTTAAATTAGCAACACATCCACTTATTTTCTTCTGTAGGAGAGTTGAATATGCTGTTTTTTACATTTCTGAATTTTTCTCATGCGTATGCATGTGCAGTGTGCATGTGTGTATGTATGTACGTGTGTGAGGGCATGCATATACACATCTGTGCACAGGTATGTGGAGGCCAGAGGTCAATGTAAAGGGTCTTCCTCAGTCACCCTCTACCTTATTCTTTGAGACAGGGTCTCCTTTCTTTATTTTTATGAAGGTATTGTAGTTAACTTTTATGGATTTATTTTTATCTGCGAGCAGAGAGAGCAAGAGATGACCTCTTTTGCAAAAAGGGCCTCTTGTGGCTCCAAACTCGAGGTGCAGGTGCCATTTTGTGCACCCACACGGGCAGGGTCTCTTGCTGAGCCTGGAGCCCAACCATTGGCTGGACTAGCTCTCCTGTGAGCACAGCTCTTTCCTGTCTCTGCCTCCCCAAATCTAGGATCACAGGTGTGCCAGCACACCTGCCGTTTTCAGGTGCATGTGCCTGTGCTTTAAGCACGGTTACGCTCGGAGCCATCTCCCCAGGCCAGTGCGTGTGACAGCCTCCTGACACACCACAGCCTCTGTTAGTTATTTACCGTCTGTCTCACCTGTATGGTTTGGATGTGACATTTATGCATAGGAGGATGTGTTCCAAGTGCATCAAGAGTCAGAGGCAGGGCTCTGACCTCAGGAATAAATTAAGACTGATGGCTGTGGTAGTTTGAATGCATGTCCCCCATAGACTCAGGTCTTTTATTGAGCTTGTAACTTGGATCTCGAGGCTTAGAAGGAAGAGCTGTCACTGGAGGTGGAGCTGGTCCAGCCCTAAGTTGTGTTTGGGGAAGGGTCTGACTTCCACCCCAAAGGAATGCCAAGCAGTCTGAGCTCAGGGGGTTCCTGCCGTTTGCTGCTGGCTTGTGTTTGCTGCTTTTTGGTGTTTGCTGGCTGATGATGGTTGCTCTCTGCTTGGATGTATGGAAGCAGCTTCTTCCACCACTGATGGAACTCTCCCCTGGATCTGTAAGCTTGAAATAAATCCCTTCCTCCATTAAATTGTGCCTGGTTTGGATGTTCATCTCAGAAATGCGAAGCTGTCCACATGAGCTACTGGGAAGTGGACCTAGTGGGTATCCATCTTATTCAAGGATGCATGCTCTCCCTGGACCCCTCCTCTCATTCTGCTCCCAGCTGACATGAGGTGAGCAGCTTTGCTCCACCACATCCTCCCTCACACTATGGGCCTAGAAATAACGCAGCCAAGTGACCATGGACTGAGCTCTGACACCCACTGTGAGCTAACACAGGTCTTTTTCCTTTGAGTGGATCGTCTCATGCATTTTGTCACAGCAATGGAAAGCAGATTCACACACTCACCTGACCAGGAGTGACACAAACACACAAGAAAATAATTTTTTTAACCCTTGTAACTTAACACCTCCATGCATAATTGGCACAAGGTCAGTGTTTTATTGCTGAGGAGGGGAGGAGTCATTCTCTTCCCTGGTAAGTGGTGGGAAGGAGAAGTGGTTTAGCAGGAGTGGCGGGGAATCAGAGAGGGTGAGTGGTCTGTCTATATATATGATCAAAATGCAATCTGTGTTTAAATTGTCAGGGACAGGGAAAACAGAGAGAGGAAATAGAAAATACAAAACACAATAATAATAATAATAGAATAATAATAAATGTAACCCTGAAAAAGCTCCTAGATAAGCAGTTTTGGTATCAAATCAATAATTAAAAAACAATCATTGATAGAATGAATGAAATTCTGAAGACCACAAAAATGAAGGCCAAGTATTAAATGGACAGAAACAGGAGGAATGATGACTTGGAACAGGAAGTGAAAAGTGAAAGCTGGCCTGTGACCTTGACCCTGACAGCTGGGTTCATCCTTCCTCAGACAAGGGCATGGGTGTGGGATAACGCTGCTCATTCTGAAACCATGGAGATCACTTCTCTTTCTGGAAATGGTCACAATGTTTTCTCTGCTTTCCACATAGCCATCCTTTTGCCCCATTTCACTCAGTCAAACTGGTTGGCATTATATAACTGCAGATATTCGTTCAGTGAATAAATACAGTGTTCCCAAGGCTTCCAGGACATTATGAGGACTGATACTTACATGCATTCTGATATTTACTCCGTGAAGCAATGCTTCTTGGACGCTGAAGGAGAACTGAAGACTGCAACCTGGTGAGCCACAGGCACATCCAGGCTGAGGTGACCTTGTATTAGTCCGCTCAGGCTGCTGTAACAAGTCCTCCAGGCTTGGACAATGGGATTTCTTTCTCGTTGTTTTAGAGGCAGCCTAGGAACTCAGAGTTCAAGGTACTGGCCTGTTTGCTTAATGTCGAAAACATCTGCCTTCTCCAAAGGTGCTTGGTTGTCTTTTTAATGCTTGTAGGGAGATAGGGAGAGGATGAACAGGGAGAGGGGGAGAGAGAAACAAAGAGACAGACAGAGAGAGAGAGAGAAAGATTGAGAGAGAGAGAGAGAGAGGGAGAGAGATTTCCCTTTGTTCCCCCTTATTCTTCCATGAGTCTATGGTATGAGGCCCTCAGCCTATGATCTCACTTCTCTCTGATTCACTTCTGAAGATCCCACCTCCAGTTCCAGGCATAGTGAGAATTAAGGCTTCAAGATAAGAATTTGGGAGAACAGGAGACAATATTTGGTTCCTAGCAAGCCTGGTTTCTGTCTAGCATAAGATCTTTTAAATTTTTTTCTTCTCTAATGCTACTTATCGACTTTGAGGAACGTTTTGTAGGAGCTAGGATGGTGGCTCACATCTGTACTCCCAGGACTTGAGAGGCTGAGGCAGGGTAATTGCTCCAAGTATGAGTCCTGGGCTCCACAGTGAGCAATAGGACAGCCTGGTGTAGAGAACAAGACCAGGTCTCAAATGTCCTTACCTCTCTTTCTTATAATTTCCTCATCTTAACCCTTGGCTGCCCTTGGTCTGGTTCACTCATTCATTTTATCTGCCCAAGTTCTATAGACAGATAAGGTTTGGGGGCTGGAGAGATGGCTCAGCAGTTAAAGGTACTTGCTTGCAAAGTCTGCCAGCCCAAGTTCAATTCCCTATTGCCCATGTAAAACCAGATGCCCAAAGTGGTGCATGTGTCTGGAGTTCATTTCCAATAGTAAGGGGCCCTGGTATTTTCTCTATTCTCTCTCTCTCTCTCTTCCTTTCCCTCTTTCTGCAAATAAAAATATCTTTTAAAAATTGACATTTACGTTTTATTAATTTTTATTAGTTTATTTATATTTATTAGTTTAACCAAAAAATAAATTTTTAAACTGAAATTTAGGACACAGAACATCCTAGGTAGGCAGGAGGATCACACATGTCATGTATTTGGGAATGATGATGAAAATAAATAAGAATTCCTAACACTTTCATACCACTGGTTGAGGTGACCTTGCCATCCGTTTGCCACTCAGACCGGCCACAAAGTCTTGTTTGATAAATAACACTGTTGAGTAGAGACGATCTTGTGTGTGTTCAACTGCAGAAAATTCAGTTGTAGAATACACTAGCACTCAGGAGGCAGAGATGGGAGGATCGCTGTGATTTTGAGGTCAGCCTGAGACTACATAGAAAACATAGTGAATTCCAGGTCAGCCTGGGCTACCTTGAGACCCTACCTTAAAAAAAAATAAAATAAAGAAAAGCAGACACTGTTCTCCACAGCAGAGCTTTGCATTTTTTCTTGTCACGATCCACGGGCAAAAGTTTTATCTTAGGACTTTGTGTTCTGTGATGTACTCAACCTATGACCATCCCATCTCGTCCCATCTTTCCTGGAATATAACAGTTTTGTGATCCACATAGTTGAGTTTCCAAACTTAAGCCTGTGACACGTAGTTTAAAAGCCATACTTCTAATGTGTCAAGGTTTTAGTTTTGGTTTCCTTTCTGCTGAGAAATAGCTTGTCCTAGGCATGCTGGCACGTATCTGTCACCCCAGCATTTAGGAGGCCGAGGCTGGAAAATTGCTGAGAGTTAAGGACCAGTCTGGCCTAGGGTGAGACCTGTCTCAAAAAATGATAAAACAAAAATTAGTTTTGTGTTTTTTTCTATTTGTTGGGGTTTTTGTTGTTGTTTTGCTTTGCTTTGCTTTTTTTTTTTGCCTCATATTTTAAGACAGAGTCTTGCTATGTGACCAAGGCTGGTCTGGAACTCACGATCTTCCTGACTCAGCCTCCTGAATGTTAGGACCACATGTGTGTTTGTTTCACTCGTGTGTGTATGTGTGTGGGGTATGCACATACATGTATGTGCCTACGTGTTCTGGGGTACGCTTGTCTGCAGTGACCAGAGAAGAACACAGGGTGTCCGGCTCCATCACTCTCCTGCCCCTGCTTGAGCCGGAGTCTCTTACTGACTCCAGAGCTGGCTGTTTGGGGTTTTTAATTGTTTTCATGAACTCAGGTCATTCTGATGTCTCTGTCTCCCATAGAACTGGGATTCCAGCTGCCCAGCCATTTATGTGGGTCCTGGCCCTGGAAGGCTAGTGGTCTCTGAGGCCTCCTCAGGCCTTCATACTTGCACAGGAAGTACTTTTAAGTACTGAACCATCTCTCTAACCCTGGTCATTTGTTTGCATATGTATAAATCCTAGCCTACGAGGTACAAAAGCTAAAGTTGTTCTAGTCAGAGATGCCAGGAACTGAAGGGAACCTGGATGGCCTGGTCAGGCCTCACCACCCCAGGGTGTCCATGGTAGAGCTCTCAGTGTTTCTATCCAGGAACACTGAAGAAGCACTCCACAAACCAGTTGGTCCTCTTTGTGTTTTGAAGCTTCTAGACACATTCTTCTGGACATTAGTAGTTGACTTATCTGCCTGGCTCTCCCCTGCAAATCTCACGATGGGTTCTGTTTTGTACTGTCCTGAGTTTGCTGGCTACAGTTTTCAGATCACGGTACCCCTGTTGATTTGCCCATGGTGGTTTGAGGTCGCCAATAAAGAAGCACAGGGAGAAAACAAAACAAAACAAAAAAATCAAGATTCCATTGCACACGTCAAACTGCTGTCTGGTGGTTGGAGAGCTGCGAAGAACCAAGCAGGTTTTCATCAGGCTTGAAACCACTGGCTTTGGAAGGTGAGTCAGGTGCTGCCACCTATCGGCCCCTCTGTGAAACTGCAGGACTTAAATTTTGGTTAATTTTTTTTAAGTGCTACTTGAAAAAAATCCATATGCATATGCACACTTATCGTGGGGATAGATCTAAGGTTCACTTCTCCTGTCTCCAAAATTCTATTTCTCGAGCAGCCCTAGTCAGTTTAAGGAATCCGTCCATGGGAATGAGCCACTGTTAACCCTGGTGAAGCTGTCTGTGCAGGAGACCACAGGGAAGGGGGATTCCCACAGTCTCATTACTGTCCAAGCCGACATACTTCCCTTTCAGGATGGGTTAAGGGAAGGAGAGCCTGTCTATCAGAAGGGTTTCAAAGAACACACTGTTCTCATACAGCCTTCAGTTCTCTGATTGCTTCACAAGTCCTGGAGATTACCATATGTTATGTGCAAAGGGCAGATTTAAAACTAAACAAAATAGTTCCTCGAGTTTTGAAGCTTGTTGACCCTGAATGCCTCACCATCTGGGTTCTTAGTAAGAGAAACAGGACATCGTGTTCCAACCACTTTCCATTTACAAAAATGAGTTGGTGCCTAAATACACTGAAGAAAATTCTATCTTTAAAATGTTTACCCTGGGGAAACATGGTCCTTTTGAGAGCAAATGCAATGTAATTTCATTTATTAATTATTATATAATTACAAGATTTATTGAAAATGTTAACTTAAAAAATAGTATGCCAATGGAATGAGTAGCCATAGTTCCATAATTCCTCATATATATATGTATATGTAACACTTCATTGGATGCTTAGATATATCAATGAACAATGAGGAATGAAGTATTTACCTCTAAAAGCATACATTCTAATGGGGGGAGGGATAAACAATGAGCAGTCTTTTCTGTATACAGTGTAGGAAATGGTAATGAATACTTGGGGAGGCGTATGGGGAATAAGAAAGGAATGTGTAGGAAGGAGGTCAAGGTGCCTTAGGAGTCTGAGAAGGGGCTCCAACTGTGTGGAAGAGAGCTAGCCTTGTGGGTATGAGGAGGTGGAACATTCCAGATGCAGCCCGTGCAAAGATCCTGAGGAAGGATATGCCAGAAAACCATAGAGGAAGCCAGTGTAAGAAGTGATGCAGAAGAAACAGAATGTGCAGGGTGGTGTAAATGCCACTGGGGACTCTTCATCTTTCGCTGAAACTTGAACTCAGGACCTCGTGCATGTGAGTCAAGAGTCGCCACCAAGTCACACCTCTACTCCCCAGGGCTTTGGCTTTTACTCTTGAGTGTGGTGAGCAGGATTGGAAGGTCTTGAAACAAGGACACATGTGACCTCCTGCCCAGCTTTTAGAAGAATTACCCCAGCTGCTAATTTTAGGTCAGACAGCAGAGAAACAGGACAGAAGCCAGGAAATCAGGAGACTTAATTAAGCCAGTCCCTTAATAATGGAGGTGAGGAGAGGTCAGGGGGCTGGAGAGATAGTTAATGGTTAAAGGCACTTGCTTACACAGCCTGATGGCCGGGGCTTGTATCCTCAGTACCCACATAAAGCCAGATGCACTAAGTGGCACATGCATCTGGAGGTGGTTTCTCAGAGGCCCTGGTGTGCCTGTTCCCTCTCTCATATTCTCTCTCTCTCTACCCCTCTCTCTGCTTGCAAATAAATAAAATACTTTAAAAAATGGTCAGATTCTGAATATTATTTGAAGATGGAGCCAGTAAAATTTAAGGACAGGTTCCTGGTGAGATGTGAAAGAGGGGAATCCAGCCCTGGCAGGACAAGGGGCCCTGAGGCTGGGAGACAGGCAAACATCAGAACACAGAGCATGCTGGAGGAGAGGCCAGAGCAACTTCCCTCAGCCTTACCGAGGATGCCGGCCTGTGTGGACAACCTCACGTGGACATTTCGTCACAAGCACATTTTTAGCCTTTCTGATCACAAACCCCCTTAGTTTAAAGGGGCTTCCAGCTGGCTAGGGCTAGGCATGCCAGTGATTTCAGCTCTTAAGAGGGAGAGGCAGGAGGATTGCAAGTTCAGGGCCAGCCTGGGCTACTTAGGAAGAGCCTGTCTCAAAAACAAAAAGCCAGAGCGATTTAAATTAAGAAATTTCAATAGGAACCTAGGTGAGGTGCTGCACACTTTAATCCCAGCACTCAAGAGGCAGAGATAGGAGGATCGCCATTGAGTTCCAGGCCAGTCTGGGGCCACAGAGTGAGTTCCAGGTCAGCCTGGACTCGAGTGAGATCCTACCTAAATAAATAAATAAATAAATAAATAAATAAATAAATAAATAAATAAATAAAATACAAGGGCTTCAAGACCCATTTTCTCCGAAAGGCACCTGTATCCCTTCATGATTGAAGATGTCTCCATTCTCCTCTCGTTCCCAGTGCAGCTGACCCTCAGTGTACCCAGGGGACCATTCCTGCAGCCCCCAGGGATGCTGCTCAAATCCCTTGTGGCATAAGGCACAATATCTATACAGACTCTCTGCAAGTCCTCCTGTGTGCTTTATGTCATCTGAGGTAATGACTGCATTTTGCCCTGTCACTGCACCTGTCACTTGCTCTGCGTCCTCCTCATCCACCCCAGCCTTAGCCATCCTCACAGTGGTCATTTCCACGGGAGACGAGGAGCAGAGGCTGCCCTACAAAAACCTGCTCCTGGCTTCACAACCTGGGGAAGGGTACAGACTATGCCCCTCCCTCTCTTCTGCCTCTGTATTCTCATTCTTCTTGTTCTTTGTTTAACATTTTAAAAATATGCTGTTTATTTATTTGCAAGCAGAGAGTGGAGGGTGGAGAATGGGTTTCCAGGGCATCCAGACACTGCAAATGAACTGGAGATGCATGTGCCAATTTGTGTATCTGATTTTACTTGGATAAGGAAGAATTGAACCTGGGTCGGTAGGCTTTGCAGGCAGGCACCTTAACCAATGAGCCATCTCTCCAGCCTCCTTCTTGTTCTTTCTACTTATCTAGAATGTTCTTTTATGCACCCACAGTGCTGGGGAATGGAGCCCAGGGCTTTATAGAATCTAGGTGAGTGCTTGGCTGCTGAGTCCCTTCAATGAGCTTCCTTAGCTCCTGGAATGTTCTCTTACTTTTAATTTCATTCTTACCCCACATTTCCTCCAACACAAGGATTTTCACTTTCAATGCCATTGACCTTTTGTCTTAATTGCGGCCAGGGGAGCCAGCCCTGTGTGATTTAGGATGTTTGGGTTTTGCAGGAAATATAACAAATGGAGAAATAGACTGTTAGGAAATACACAAAATGTGCAGGGACACAGATAGAGAAGCAGCTGTTTTCCACAGGAGAGTCAGGGAACTGGGAGATCCAGGAAGCTTAGCAGTATTCCTGACCTCTTCTCTCTCTGTGTCACTAGCTCTCATGCTAAGGGTTGTGGTGATCAAAGACATTTCCAGACATGGCTAAAAGCCACAGGAAGGGTCTGGGCAATGTTGCTTCCCACTTGCTAAAGCTCCCGTCGAATTAATATATTTAAATGTTGTGCCATGCCCTTTGGTCTCTTCTCCTATAAGGTCTCGCTTCTCCTGCCCTCCCCTAGTCTCGCTTCTAGAACCTTCTTTCTCTGCGGTCCATTTGGGTGATGGGAGGAAAACCAGCCTCCCTCTCCCCACTCCAGTCTGTAACCCTCAAAGCCGGGCCCTAATCAGCCCCTTCTTATTCCCAGCTCTTCAGCTTGTTTATGATGAGAGCTCTTTTATAGACTGAATTCTAACCCATCACATGTAATGTCCTTATTATCTTTATTCAGTATTTTTCATGTTAACTTAAGACATACTGTTTTGTTGATGGTAAAACTGATGACGGAAAACTAAATGAAGTTGTTAGATGCCAAAATAATCTTTGGCAGAAAATCCTGGGAAACTCCCGGGCTAGTGGGAAAATTACTGGTTTTGTATGATATTATAAACGGTCACTAATCCTAGGAGGAGAGTCGGTACTGGGCTGTCAATGTGGAGATGAGCGAAACAAAATTTGTTATGAAAGGCTATCCAAAATGCATGGTTATGTGCTGGGCTGGACATTGTAATCAGAGAAGGCGGACTTGAGCTTCCCTGGCTCCAAATGACGTCAACTAGTGAGATTCACGTAGAAATCACAAGAGAGGGAGAATTGTTGTTGTATTTTTTCCCCCAAGTAACATGAATAGCAACAGAATCCCATTTAAAATCAGATTTCCTAATTCTTTGTTCTGATTTGTGATATTTCATCAATCCATGGAAAAATGGGATTACTAATAAAAGGGCAATTCCGAGGGCTTTTTCTAGATATGTCTTTAGGTAAATTTAAGGAAATGTGTTTATCCTAAATGTGTTCTCGTTCACCTCTTTTTGATGATAAAAATATATGATCTCTGTGAAGCAATAAAGCTCTAGTTATATTTGGAGTTTTGGGTGTTTTTTAAATGCCCTTATTTTGGCACTCCAAAATCATTTGATCACCACTGCCCCTTTTAGGGTTTTATTTTTATTTTTATTTTTGGTTTTTCGAGGCAGGGTCTCGCTCTAGCCCAGGCTGACCTGGAATTCACTCTGTAGTCTCAGGGTAGCCTTGAACTCATGGCGATCCTCCTACCTCTGCCTCCCGAGTGCTGGGATTAAAGGCGTGCGCCACTACACCTGGCTCCCTTTTAGAAAATAAGCAAAATTCAAAGAAGCACTAAAACAGAGTACCAGCATCGAAAGAACAATCGAGATTTTCTTCTTCTTAAAGAGCAAGACAGGATGCACAGGGGAAGGAGCAGATCCCACACATAGACGTCGGCTGCCCCTCACCCAGACTTGGGCAGCTCTGGAATCTCCCTCCTCCTCCTCTTCACTCCCTGTCTGTGAATCAGTCCTTGGGTGTGACTCCTAACACGAGGCCTCTCTGGGTCACCAAGGTGGCTGCAGCCAGACTCACCCAGCTGTCTCTGGTTGGCGTGAGGGGGGATGGAACTGGGAGACACTCAACATTCTTTCTGGCTGTCATTTACCCTAGATGTCAAAACTCAGGATTTTAGTTCCCCAGTATTCTTAAGCCCCTTGAGAAAAGAATATGAGATCCCAGGAGGGACTTTTAGACCATCCTAGAAGCGAGACTGAATGGAGCTCTTACAGTGATCCTTCCTCTCAGTCTCTCCTGGCCCCTAGGAAACAGGAGGCTCAGATCACTACAGTTGCTTCATCAGGTTTGGGTTTCTACCAAAATGACCTGGAATACCAGTTTGACCAGACTGCTGAGATTCCACACTTACATTTTAACAGACACCTCCGAAGGTGGCAGAGATGAAGAGTCCCCTGGCCCCCATGAACCTAGCTGCCACCCTGACCTTTATAGAAGAAAATGAGGGTTTTGAAACACGGTCACCAGAGATCTGAATGCATTTTCAAAGGAAAAGGAAACCAAAGAAAGAAATGTGCAATGAACATGCCTTTGTGTATCCTTCCTTCCCAGAGGGACTGCATTCCACGCATGTCTTCCAGTTGTGCAAAGCCCCAGATGTTGCTTTGTCAGGATAGATCATCTGGAAAAGACCTTACATGTGGAGGGTTTCAGGCGGTCTCACAACTTCACAGCAGCAGGTGAGCTATGGGGACAGAAGGTCCTTACAGGGCTTTGTGAGAGATTGACAATCCCCCATGGCGAGTGTGTTTTTCTAAATTCACTGAGGAGGATGAAACAGCTTCTTGGAGAAGTTCATAATTTACTCAGGTCAGGGAGGACAAGAGCTGGTTCTATTCAACACAAGATCAAGTCAGGACTCGAATCCAGTTCCTCTTGCTTCGGAAGCCATAGCTTCCCAAGACTGGCTGCAGTACACTGGGCCATCTGATGTGCTGGGGACATGGGGGTCTAGGAGTGTGACTCCTGAGCCATGAAGGACACAGAGAGGCTCTTGGGGGCAAGGCTGTGGACATTCCAGGTCCAGGCACCATTAATGTGCAAGGCCACATAACCTATCAGCAGCAGGCTTCCCCTGGTTTTGAAGTCCTCTCCAGAGAGCAGAGAACGGTGCTGACCAGCCGACACACTTGTATGCAAGAAGAATGATTATTTGGATTCCATTGAAAGCAAACAAACTTCAGCAGGCCTGGATTTTGGATTGTAATTCTTCATTCAAACCAGTGATAAATTAGACAAAATACAATCTGTCTAACAATGTCTAATGTTGAACCACATAAAAATTCATCCCAGAATTATTATCATTGATTCATTCTTCCGTTTTAGGTAATTTTAACTGATGTCAGGAATATTATATATTTAGATATAGAAAAAGAAATCTACTTAATGATGTAAAAAATAAGTCAAAACAAGGGTGGGGAGAAGTATCAAATCTTAGTGGGTCCCTGCGTGGACTTTGCACAGCCCAGGAAATCCTTGGGTTTCTGCCTTGGGGCGCTGAAGACTGTTTGCATTCCAGTGGAATTCCTGGGAAAGTCCAGAGCTCTCAGCACTTCCCAAACAATGGCTTGCAGAGATAAACTCTCAACTGTGCAGCCTGAGAGCAGGGAAGGCCAAGAGGGTCCCGTGGGTGGGACTGGCCTGGACCACATTCCTTGCAAGGTTTTCCCTGCCTGGTCCCTCCAGTTGGAATAGAAGCTGGGTGGAGGGCCTGTGGACTCCTGCCTGCTTGGCCCAGCTTGGAAGGTCACTACAGGACGTCTTGTGAGCAATTCTGCAAGTTTTCAGTCAGCCAGGCTCTGAGCAGGCTGTTGAGGGGTCCCTTCTTCCTCCACCAGCCCTACTTAGCCTCCAGCCATACCAGATCCCTCTATTGCAGAACAGAAAACAGAGGCCTCTGGAGTTCAGTCAATATTAAAGCTATAGAGTTAGTGAGTGACAGAGCTAACTAAGGCAGGGAGCCAGGTTTCAATTATCTACTCAGCACCTATTAATCTACCTCTGCTTTCAGAAAATTGAATATATTCAGGAATGAGTGACAAGGCTTTCTGATCTGAGATGTGCATAAAATAACTAGTCTTGGGAACATCTGGAGGAAGTTGAGGTAAGACAGACTTTTTAAAGGCAAAAAGGAGACCTAAGCCCAAGTGTGTTGCTCTAGAGGTTTACTGGTTACAGAAGTGCAGTGCAAAGAGTTTGCGTTGTGTGTATGTGTGTGTGTGTAAGAGAGAGGGAAAGAGAGAGAGAGAAAGAGAGAGAGGGAGAGAACCATAACCAGGCAAGTGTCTATCTGAACTTCTGCAGCCTTGAAGAACTTTCACTGCTAAACCCTGTCACATAGACTTGTGCAGGATGAGCAAAGTGTTTAGCACAAGAACAACATCAGTGTGTTCTTGGTTCTTCCAGGGAGATATGAACAAACATCTATTCACCTCTGATAGGGCACCAACAGCAGACCAAAGAACAAATCCCACCAAGCCTAGCATAGTGAAGCAGTGAGTTTACTTCATACTTCCAAGAGCAGGGATGACTGAAAGCAGCTGCATTACCAAAGAGTTTAGCCCAGCCTAGGCCAGCTGGTGACTCATGGAAGTGCCACCTCTGGAGTTCACCACCCCTGGGGCCCACCACCCCCAGAGATCACACCCCTGGATCTCACCACTCCTGGAGATCACCACCCCTGGATCTCGCCACCCTTGGAGCTCACACCCCTTGAGCTCACCACCCCTGGATCTCACCACCCCTAGAGCTCACACCCCTGGATCTCACCACTCATG
>PVHP010001972.1:0-41865 GCA_004024765.1 Zapus hudsonius | reverse complement strand
CTCACCACCCCTGGAGCTCACCACCTCTGGATCTCACTACCCCTGGAACTCACCACCTCTGGAGCTCACCACCTCTGGATCTAACCACCCCTGGATCTCACCACCTCTGGAGCTCACCACCCCTGGAGCTCACCACCTGACTTACAGCAGGCAGCTGGGCTGGCAAGAGTCTCTCCTCCCAAGCACGTCTTACTCTGTGTATAACCTTGCTAATGGGGCCTGGTGAAACCTGTAAGTTTCAGGACCTTCCTTAGACTTGCGTGTAGTTTATTCCTTGAACTTTACACTTCCTGAAGAGCCCTCCTCCAGGATGGAATGCTTCACTTCAGAGGAATTGGCGGTACCACAGTGCACCACTCAAGAATGTCGTTATGATAGTCCATGACTCCAGCTCAACTTTTCTGGATCAGAGCTGTCAGTCTCAGGCTCTCTTCTTTTCCCACTGGCCAGACACTAAAGTCTTCCTTCAAAGAGCACCTCCCCAACTCTCTCCTGCTCCCCGGGAGACCCAGACAGCCCAGCTCCTCTTGAGCTGGCACCCCGCAAGCCACCTTCCCGCTGGCCATCCAAAGGGCATCAAAGCCTTGTCACCATGACCCTGGCTCCTTGTGCTTCTGCTTCTGCCCAGGTGGGTGACTTTTCTCTTTTCTGTTTCTGTTGCTCATGCAAGTTCGTTTTCTCTCTCCCTCCTTCTCTCTCTCTCTCCCTCTCACTCCCTTCTACACTTCTTCCTCCCTCTCTTTTCCTGCCCATCTTAAAGCTACAGCGCTGCTCCACTTGATGCCCATAATGTCACTCTTACTCTAACCCACACTGGTCTCAGACCGTCTGTCTAGGTCACAGCCACCTCACATGAATACAGGGACTTCATTGTGGCATCGACACTTTCATGTTCAACATGCAAAAGGGAAAGAACAGGGAATTGAACTGTTACAGGAAGTGTTAGATACATTTGGGAGTACGCTCATTCTCCAAATTTAAAGAAACAATTTATTTCCAAGGGGAGAGAGAATGAATGAATGGGCAGGCCAGAGCCTCTAGCTGCTGCAAATGAACTCCAGATGCGTGGGCCACTTTAAGCAACTGGCTTTACGTGGGTACTGGGGAATTGAACTTGGGTCATTAGACTTTGCAGGCAAGTGCCTTAGCTGCTGAGCCATCCTCTCCAGCCCTCATTATCCCAATTTTGCTGAGTTATTGGCCTCTTGAGAAAGAACGGCCAGCTCTCAGTTTAACCCGAGATGTGGAAGTAGCTCTCCTCTTGGCAGGACCAGCACATGATCCAGTCAGGCAAATGAATATCAGGAGGAATTTATGATGGGAATAGCTTGGGAATATCTCTGGGAACAACCTTTATCGACAGGATGTTGTTTTCTGTGGAGGAGTTCTCTGGAACTAGTCTGTTGACGGACTGAGGCCACTGGAGAAAGAGTTGGAAAATATGTCCATGATATTCCTTAAGCCACTGAGAACCATACTTGATGGCAGTGCAAAGACCCTTATTAACATGTGAGCTAAGTTATCATACTGATGAGGTCAGTTTTTGTAATGCCCCCTTCAAGGAAATCCTAAGCTTTAATGAGAGATCTTCACTAGGGCTCCGTCTAATCATCCCCCCATAAGAAAGTGTGTGTGTGGGGGGGGATTTGGGAAAGATGGAAGATTAGAACTCAGCTCCTTGGGGATGAAGTCTGGGGTTGCAGCAGAAAGAATCCATTCAGCACTTGACCTTTCTGGAGGTAGGCTCGGCAGCCCCAGGACGGCAAAGAAGAAGGTGGCGTACTGCATTCCACGAGGTGTGGGGGTTTCCAAGGAGGTGCTTTCCCAACTCTCATCCATCATCATGTCTTCATGATGTCAGTCAAGTTCAAGATTAAAAAATATCTACCGTACACGAGGAACACACAGGTTCCTGTGAAAACAGGAAAACATTCTCTGGCTTCCAGATTGGCTCAGCTCTACTCAGAGGAACCCTGGGTAGGCAGACAACTTCAGAGCATGAAGTGCTCTTCCACTGACCTTGAAAGCGAGGATGTAGCTTTAATGATTGGAGGGCCAAAAAGTGATATGTATTTTCAAAATGGAAAAAAAAATCACAGGAAAAAGAAAAGTAAATTTTTGTAAGCTACTTTGGAATTTATTTGGTTTAAAAACAATGGGATATGGTGATGCAATGTTCCAGGTCGAGAGATAGAAATTTAATTTGTACTGCACGCAATTCAGGGAGGAGCAGAACGGGATTGTTGGTGCGACTGTGAGCAAGTCCGACCCACTGGATTATCTGGAGATAAAACTGTTCTTTAGTGCAAACCTAGAAGGATTGACATCATTTAATACAGCCATTTGAACTAAGAACTCTTTTTTTTCTTCCTTTTTCCAGGAACATTAGCATTTCCCAACTAAAGTCCTATTCCTTAGTTTTCTCAAATGGTTAAAAGTCTCGTCAGGCATGGTGGCGCACGCCTTTAATCCCAGCACTCAAGAGGTAGAGGTAGGAGGATCACTGTTAGTTCAAGGCCAGACTGAGAGTACATAGTGAATTTCAGGTTAGTCTGGGGTAGAGCGAGACCCTACCTGGAAAAACCAAACAAACAAAATACATCACGTATGGAGTTAGGCAGCTCCTTGCTCACGGAGATTGCTGGCTGAGCACATCCAATGTGGATATTTTTCTATCTGACCAGTGGATGTCATGCGATATCATGATTAGAAATCATCGTTAGCATCTTTCAATCCACAAACTGGGGAGAGAGATCCAGAAATACCTGGAAAAAAAATTTCAGGAAACTTCTCTTTAGAAATCTTGTCCTAGGACTACATCTGGTAGGTAAGAGTTCTTAAGAGAAACAGAGTCAATGAGAGAGTGTGAGTAAGAATAAGAATGAATGAGGATGGGCTCATCAAACTATGGCGGCTGATAGGCCTTCCATCTACTGTCTGGAAAGTGGGTACAGGAAAACCAGTGGCATTTTTCAGTCTAAGCCTAAAGGCCTGAGAACCAGGACACAAGGCCTGCTTCAAGCTTGAAGTCTGAAAGCCAGAAGCCCCATTGCCCAACGACAGGAGAAAATGGATGGCCCGTCTCCAAAAGAAACAAGTTCTCACTTCCTCAATGGTTTGTCTTATCCTGGGTCTTAACAGAGTGGATGACATTAGCTCACATTGGTGAGGGTGACTATCTTTATTGGGTGGGTATTAGCATACAAATACCAATTTCCTCTAGAAACACTTTCATAGATACATCAAGAAATAACTTTTTACTTACTATCTGGGCATCCTTCAGCCCCGATACACAAAATTAACCATGACACCCTTAATGACCTTATGCACAAAAGTAGTACATATTTCTCTCTGGGACATGTTCTCTTTGGGAGAAATGCAGGGACCATGGGATCCGAGTCCAAAGATGTCTAGCTCATGCAGATAGACCATGAAATAGGCTGGGGAGAGACCTGGAGTCCAAACTAGTACCATGTAGATTAGAGCATTTACATTTATGATATCGCTTCTGCTAGGTACTTGCAGAGGCATTAAGGCATCAGATCCTGTCTTGGATGATGCAGTACAGCCTGAGACCTCATGGTGGTAGCAGAAAGAAAGAACCATAGAGAAGATGCAATACCTTGGAGCTCAAGGTCCAGCCATCCCTCTGGACATGAGTGATTTACTCTATTTGCTAATATTTGAAAGTCTGGATGTGTTGGACCACGAATAAGGAAGGTGGTTTTGGTTTTAAAGGGTGCATACAACAAACATAACAACAGAAACTCCATGAATTTGTACATGAAGAACACCTGAGACCTGTCCCTTCACGCACCTTCCAACCCCCAATTGCTTTTGAGGACCTCTTGTGTTGATATTAATGTCTGTGCTGATAAGAGTGATTTCTTTTCCCAATCTTTGCTTGCCTGCGTCACTGGCTCCATAAATCACCGATGCCTGGTTTAGTGGCGCCATAAAACTGCATGAGTAGTCATGCAAAGACCCAATCGGCATTAGTGAACTCACTGCACCATCAAACGCAATGAGGAGAGAATAATGAACCCTGAACAATCAGCTCAGAATTACTTTCCGGAAGTTTTTTCTGAGTCTCAAAATAACAGAAGGGAGAAAGTTGTTTCCTGCTGTGTTCACTGCCAAAGGACTTTCTCCCTTAAGCTATTTGCTAGCAGTAGGAAACCAGCTTTCTGAAACCACACGATTTCAATGGGAATCTGAGAGACCCCATTAACCTGACAGCGTGTCTGAGTGCCCTCAGCTGGCACACAAACCCTGGAAACATCACCCCTTGGATTCCAGGGAGCTCCTTTTGCTGTTTTATTTCTTGGGGTGGAGGTTCTCAGACATCGTTTTACCTACACTGAGATGCTAACGTTCGTTCCTGACCTTTCCCTTCCAGTTACTTCCAAGTTATTTTCCATTGCAGTGGAAGTCTGTGCTTATCACTCAGCTCACATCTGTTCTGGTCCCCACTTGGCATGGGGCAGTGGGGAGTTCCATGCCATTTCCTAGAAGCCTCAGATGTATTCCATGTAGTCTGAAACAAAACTTCCACCAGCTTGGATTTTTAACCATCTATTAATGCATCGTGCCTCCCTCCACCTTGACATTTTTGCACTTTTAATTGTCTCCTTGTCTGTAGGGATTCTCACCACCAGAAATAAAAAGAAAAGAAAATAGTTCAGGGCCTATCCAGCCAAATAAAGTAATTCTAACACTCCGCTATTGATATACCCAGACAACTCATGGGGCTTGGCAGCCTGGCATAATGGCATAAAGCTGAGGATCTGAGAGGAGAAATTGAAGGGGGATTGATCACGGGGAGCCACGCTGGCCCATAAAATGGTTATTTTATCAGGAATTCAAGTTGTTAAAACAGACCCGATCTGAGTACTATGGGCTCAGGAGGACATCACATTTAGATTTGACAATCATATTTGGATTCAAGAGTTTAAAGACTTATTTCAGAACTTGTTGTCACATTAACATCTGCTCGGTATGTTCCTGGAATATCTTTTATCATAGCTAGTCCAGTGGTCAATGGAAAATTTTTAAAAATTGCTTAAAACTGTAGGGAGGGGGCACTTACCTTGAAGATTTCAATAGAGAATCTGCAAAGCAAAACTACATTTAAGAATCTAATCTTTGATCTGAGCATGCTGGCACACACCTGCGATCCCAACACTCAGGAGGCTGAGGCAGAAGTTCTCCACAGGGTGAGATCAGCTTGAGCTACATTATAAGTTCCAGGACAACCTGATCTACACAATGAGAAGCTGCCTCAAAAATAAATAAACGGTGGGCTGGAGAGATGGCTCAGCGGTTGAGGCACTTGCCTCCAGTGCCTAAGGCCCCGGGTCCAAATCCCCAGTACCCACATAAGCCATACCCACAAGGTGGTGGCCCTGGTGTGCTCTCTCTCTCTCTCTCTCTCTCTCTCTCTCTCTCTCTCTCTCTCTCTCTCTCTCCCTCTCTCTCTGCTTGAAAATTAATAAATAAAATTTAAAAATAAATAAATAAATGGGGGCTGAAGAGATGGCTTAGCAGTTAAGGCGTTTACCTGCAAAGCAAAAGGACCTAAGTTCAATTCCCCAGTACCCATGTAAAGCCAGATGCACAAGGTGTCACATGTTTCTGGAGTTCATTTGCAGTGGCTGGAGGCCCTGGTGATCCCATTCTCTCTCTCTCTCTCTCTCTCTCTCTCTCTCTCTCTCTCTCTCTCTCTCAAATAAATAAATACATTAATTAATTAATTAAATAAAAGAAACAGGCGTAGTGGTACATATTTGTAATCTCAGCTCTCAAAAGGCTGAGATGGGAGGATTTTAAATTCAAGGCCAACCTTAAGCATAGCAAGACTATACCTATTAAAAAAACTCATCTTTGATCATAAGCTACTTTAAGTTAGCACTTAAATGTTACACTAGACACAGCTTCTCTGGGAAGCCTGTCTGGTTGGATGCATGCTGCATGTTCAGCTGCAGGTGAGTCAGGTGAGAGTCTAAAGAGACAGATTTGAACAAACAAATCCGGTCAGTAGGTGGAGTCTGGAGAGGCCACATTTAGCCTAAGCCTGAAGGAAGATATGGAAGGAGAGCCCAGCTCTGGGGATTTGTAATCCCTCCTGTATTTCTTGCTTCCTTCCTGTCATGTGAAGAGACGAGGAGGTGGACCAGAGACTGACAAGTATGATTTGCCCAAAGGTGTAGTTTCAGATGTCTTAGGCTGGATGGTCTGTGATGCTTGAACCAAGTTCTTCTTGAAGAGGGCACCACAGCAGGTAGGAAATGAACCAGAAAATGAGTGACGAGCAAATGGACTTTGTGGTAATGAATGATTTTTGCCCATTGCCATTCCTGTTCACGCCCAGAAGGGTGAGCAATATTAATGGAGAACAAAACATCTCACTGAGCCCCGGGTCTGGGAGAGAAGCAGGAAGGGTGATAATGATGACCAGCTCCCGTTCTTCCTCCATATTCCAGGTACTCTCGAAGAACCCTGGTTTGGTCTCCATGAAACTTTTCTACTTCTCTTAGAGCTGAGCTCCTGGGATGAGAAAAATGAGCCTGAGATGTGAAAGAAACTCAAAGCAAACTGAGCACAAGAAAAGGAAAATACAAAGGGCTGAAGAGTTTGTGTATTTGCCTTTTGGTTTTTGAGTGTACATGTGTGTACACATGTTTGCATGTGCGTGTGTGGAGGGGTGGAGGAGAGATGGCCTTAGGTGTCTGTCTCCATCATTCTTCTCCTTGTTTCATGGGATAAACTCTCTCACCTGAACCCAGAGCTCAGCCTAGGTCTGAGTCTGAGTCGCCCCCCCCAACACTGGGATTATATAGGCTAAGAATCTGAACTGAGGTCCTCGTGCTTTTACCCACTGAGCCATCTCTCCAGACCCTGTTTTTGGTATTTTCTAAATAGTTTTTAGAGTTGGTTTTTGACACCTGACCAGATAGAGGAAATGATGGAGGTTTTGACCCAGATTGCAAAAGCAGCAGCGAAGCTCCAGGCAATGACCGAGGGGGATTTCTGCGATGCTGACAGAGCTGGATTCATCCAAGCTAAAAGCAGAAGCCTGGGAAATTCTTGACTCACCTGGCTGGGCATGAGCTGTCCCAGAAGGAACAAAGCTTCCTAGAGGAATGTCTCCTCTGAGTGACTTCCGGAAAACAAGTGAAAGTGGGTTGGAGAGCTAAGAACGAGGGAGGGAAAGACAAACAGGAAATGGACAGGCATTTCCTGCGTGTCATCAAGTATGTCCCAGGCCTCTTGAAGGCATTTAACATTGTCTCATCTCAGTGACTCTGAAGGGAATGTGTCATGGTCTCCACTCAGCCTCAGGGTCGCCTGGCTCTTATGAACAGTCGCAGGCTTTGAGCAAAGCCTTGACTCTCCCATGACTGTTAACTTCCTTGAGAACTCTGAGAAGTAAGTGTTCATATCTTCCAATGAGTGCCAGACACTTCAACTTGACCTAAGAAGACATTTCAGAATGTTCAGATAAAGCTTGATATAAGTGTTGATACAGATCTTCATGTTAAACAAAAACAGAGATGATCTGAAAGGTTAGGGCGATTAATCAGCTCTGTTAATAACTCACCATGACTGTCATGACGCAGCTGGGGATCTTGGGAGATTCAGCTCAGGCTTCAGGAAGCTGCGTAGGAAAGGCAGAAATGCTCACAATGATGGGGAATATATATATGCAACCGAGGTCACACCCGGGACTTGGAATGCTAAAGTTTCCTAGGAAGTAAGGCCTGTCAGAAGGGCCCCTGGTTCCCTAGAAGGGCTGAAGTAAAAAGTGAGGGGATTTTGGGTGTGGTACAAACAGGAAGTACACTGAGGAAGAAAAGACCTACTCCTGCTGTCCATGGTATAACAGCAGTAAGAAACTGGGAGGAAAACAAACTTCTTTTCCTACTTGGTTCCATGGTCTTCATTCATGAGCACAATCTTTTGTCATTGTTCTTTTTAAAACAAGAGTCTTACTAGTCAGACTAGGCTTACCTAGAGCCTAAGGGAAGCTCCATGACAGCAGGGGAGAGCATGACATGAGCAGAGGCTAGACATCACCTCCTTGACACAGCAGGGGGCAAACAGAGGCAGGAGAATGAGCTGAACTCTAGCAAGAGGGAGCTGGATATAACACTCCAAAGCCCGCCCCCAACAACACACCTCCTCCAGCAAGGCCCCACCTCCCAAACTGCCATCAGCTGGGAACCAAGCATTCAGAACATGAGTTTATGGGGACACCTGATTCAACCCACCACAACTAGTGGTAAAGAACCATATCCAAGGAAGAATTGCTCATGAAACTGGTCACCCAGGAAAGACATCCACAGGAAGCTTATATCAGTCATTCTTAATGTTTTCTGTTCTGTTGTTGATAAGATTAGCTGGCTTGTTTATTTTTGAGATAGGGCTTCGTGTAGCTGAGGACGACCTTGAACTCCTAATCCTGCTGCCAACTTCAAGTGCTGGGATTATAGGCATAAACCCCAAAGTCCAGCTCTGGGCTGGCATTTTCATTAACGTTTCAGAGATTTAAGACTGAAATGAATGATGGAAATATCAGATGAAGTCTTCAAAAGCAACTTGGTAGGTTAGGACAGGGACCCGATTCCAATAAAGAAGCAGTTACACTTAGAATACAAGAGCTTTTCTGTTGCAATTGACTTCATGTTTCTGGGACAGAACACCCAACCAGAAGCAGATTATGAGAAGAAAAAGTTTATTACAGCTTACAATTTCAAGCGGAAGTTTCACTGTGGCAAGGCGGACATTTCAGGGGTACGGAAGTAGTTCAAGTGAATTGCCATGCTCTGGCAAGTGGGCTGGACTATAAAGTCCCAAGACCCTCCCCAGTGACACCCCTCCTCCAGCAGGGCTCCACCTCTCAGCAACTCCACCAGCTTGGGGTCAGGTATATTTAATCACAAACACTTGAGGCTCTGAGGGACATTTCACACTCAAATCACCACAGTATCCAAAAGAGCAGTGTACACAAAATATGCAAAATACAGCTTTGGGATTTGATAAGTTAGAATGAGTCCAGAGGATGAAGGAACTATTAACTATGACCTTTGGCTACATTTTGCGACATCATCTGAATCAACAGTTCTGCTCATATTAGATGACACTTCAAAAGGAGTGTTCCGTTCTGGGGTGCACAGTCCCTTTGGGGACAATTTTAGGAACATGGCTGTAGAAGGGAAATGAAGATAGGAAATTAGAAATAATTTTTAAAAACTGGAAAAGATTTGGCCCAGAGAAGAGAATAGGTCAGTGTTATAAACCCGAGTGAGGCCAGTGAGATTTTGAAGTCATCAACAGGAGAAACACGCCAAGTCCAAAGCCAAGCTGCCTCGCCGGTCTGTGTCTTCCCTTTCACTCCTCACATGCAGGTGTGACGGTCACTTGTTCAGCAGGAGGAAGAGACAAGAGATGCTCACCCAAAGGTCACATCGTTCTGTCTGGCCGTCCAGTTTTTCCTTAGGTAAGAGATATCACTGAGCAAGTGTATTGCCTAAACATTGAGTAAAAGGTTATAAATCCTACTCTCACTAGATTATGAAATGTCTTAGGTAATTGGCATACGCTCTTCAGTGTTTGAAACTTCCCTTGGATAGAATTGCCACTTCCTTCCTTGCTTTAAGTCCACCCTAATCTCTTTTCCCAAATGCAGCCATTGTTACTTGAATGGAACCCCCAGTTCTGAGCTTTATGTTCTGCCCGGTGGAGTCATGGCTCTGGTCACAGTATTCCTTTATTATTATCAACTGAGGATTTTATTGTATAAACATACTGCATCTTTGTCATATTCCCATTGGGCTATCAGTATTCACTGCGGGGTCACAAATGCATGTACCAGCCAGTCTGTGAGGGAGGGAAGGGGGTCTCAGAAAACACCTTCCCACCTCGTGGCTCTCACATTCTTTCTCCTCCTGCCTCCACAATGTTCCTGAGTCTTGGAGGGTGTGCTACTAGCCTTTAGTGTTGAGCTCTTGGCAGCCTCTGATTTTCTACTTTAATGAGTTTTGAGACTCCTGAGTGTCGATTACCGTCTCCTTGGAGGAGGCTGTCAGGCTAGCAGAGAGAGCAGCACTCATTTAACCTGCTACTTCCTCTGAAGTGGTTCCTGAGCCCTGGAGACGTGGCAGAGACGGCTCATCTCATGCTAGGCAGTTGGCTTTCTTTTCTGGTCCTACTGAGGGGTCTTGGGTCTCCCCAGTATTCACTGCCATAGTATTCTGCTTAAACACATATTTTATGGAGTAACTACCATCCTTAGGAACTTTAGATCTTGGTTTCTTCATGGGATAATAAAGATGGGATAAGAGGGAAATGGAGCAACAGACTGCTCTATAATCAGGGACTTCAAATGTGTGGACCTTGACTGAATACTCCTTTGTCTATGCACAGTCTAAATCAAGCCTTTGCTCTTTGAGATCAAAGATACACATGGGAGGTACTAATCTGACTCATAGGATTGATTGATTCTCTAGGGATTAGTGAAATAATATTCCATATCTGCACGCACTCATTGTTCTCCAGCTTTGGGTCTTTCTGGTGGAGAAGCAGTTCACTCAATTCTCAATTATCCGCTGGTAGGCAGAGACAGGCATGAATCTAGTTCATCAATAGATACATCACGCGGAGTGTACCTCTGTCATTGCAAAGTCTTAAAACTTTGCTGCGAAAGCCAAGGAGAAAGGAAGCAGTTTGTGAGAAATATTTGAGGGGAAGATGGAGGTTTTTCTTTTGACAATTGTTTCTAATTTACATTTTTCCCCTTATTTGTGTGTGGATGTGAGGATGAGCATACCCCAGGGTACTTGTCCTTTCCTTCCTTGGAAATAAAAATCTCTTCTTTTGTGTTGCTGTATGTGCCGGTCTAGCTGGCACTCAAGCTTCTGGATTCTTCTGGATTTGCCTGCCATTGCTGTAGGCATGCTGGGATTGCAGGTGCATATGCCAACCTGGCTGCACGCGGGCGCTGGGAAAGTGAACTTGGGCTGGCAGACTTGCAAGCTAATGCCTTTAACTGCCCACATTTCTTATTTTTCCTCAACAACAGTTTTAGCTCTCTATTCCCCCCAAACAAATTGTAAGTCAGGATCCTATCTACAGGGAGCAGAAATGAGGACGCAGCTGTGCATTGTTTCTTCGCAGACTAAAGAAGCAGAAACCTGTGTAAAGGAGGGAGGGAAAGAGAGAGATTCGCGGAAAGCACCGGGAGATGCTTGAAGGGAAGCCTAGAACTTTCCAAACTGTGTTAGGATTGCTTTTTCGTGTGTGGCCGACTTTCTCATCTTGGAATTCTTGAAACACATCTCTGTTCTTAGAAGAGATGTTTACTTGTTGACAATAGAAAAAGAAAGAATCACCAGACCTAAAGTTAGACATGATCATTACCTTAGCATCCTTCAAGCTCTAATTTACTGGGCTGAAAACTTCCTTGTTCACATCAACCCAAGGGATACCATCCTCTCACTCACTTCAGCCTTATGCATGGTAAGTTAGACTCCTACACCCCTGAGTAGATTGTGAATGACTTGGAACCAAGCAAGGCACAAGGCAGATACCATCTTTGAGGAATGGTTTTCAGTCTGATGAGGCAGTTCAAGTCCACCAGTAGTTGAGTAATGGAAGTTACTTTGGATTTGATAAAATATAATTGAGTCATGTACAAAATAAAAGTAAGATGCTTAAAATGATAAGAGGAGAAATTCTAGATGATACACCTCTGTAGAAGCAGTTTTAAGTGGCCCACTAAAGGTGTAAATCAAGATAAAAAAAATCTCAAGAAGTTAGAACGTTTGACCAAATTAACAAATGTAATTAGTTGCTGACTCACTGCTATATGCTATGTAATTTGCCTATTCAGTGGCCTAAATTTCATGTGTTAACAATTACCTTTGCTAAGCCTTTCCACATTTACATCACCCAGTAAAAGAAAGAACTTGTACAAGTACGTGGTTGGGGAAGTACAAGTTGGGCAGACATTGTGAAAAAGATCTGGGGGCTTTAGTTGATCTCAAGCTTTTAATTTCTTAAACAGGTTAATTGACTTTTTGGCCAAGTTAAACCAGGAGTTCCCTTAACTTACAGTTGGATGTTTGGGTGATCTAGAAGGCCCATCTGTTGCATGGTGTGGACTGAGGCTGTCAGTATCACCAGGGTCTCTGTCCTTGACCACATTAGTGACAGTCCTGTCTGAAACAGTCCACTCCAGGTTGCACAGTTCACTTGTGACCAAACTTTTATTCTCTGTCTAACTCGTGGCACTTCTACCTGTTGGGCTTACCTCCATCTACTGAGCCTCATGGACCAGTCTGTCTCCTCCCTCTTGCAATGGGAAAACAGGTGTCCTAAACCAGCCCAACACCCCAGTCTAGACTTACCTCTCTCCACTTCTCTGAACCACTCACTAAGTCAATATGGTTTCTACATCCCTCACTGGTTTGCTTGCCTTTTTAGGAAACTATTTTATAAAGAAACTGAAACCCCAAAAGATAAGTGATTTGCTCAAAACCATACAATCAAAAATGTTAGGGCTGAAGAGATGGCTTAGTGGTTAAAGGCACTTCCTTGCAAAGCCCGCCAACCTGGATTGGATATCCCAGTTCCAACATAAAGCCAGATGCACAAAGTGAAGCATGCATCTGGAGTTTGTAGTGGCAAGAGGCTCTGGCACCCCTATTCCCCCAATCTCTCTCTCTCTCTCTCTCTCTCTCTCTCTCTCTCTCTCTCTCTCTCTCTCTCTCTCTCTCCTTGCAAATAAATAAATAATTTTTAGTGCTAGAGAAGAAAGCTACAGATAGTGGGATATATATATATATATATATATATATATATATATATATATATATATATTCCTATAATCCCAGCACTCAGGAGGCTAAGGGAGAATGATTGCAAGTTTGAGGCCATCCTTGGCTACATAGTGAGACCTAGTCTTAAAAGCAAAATTGTGTGTGTGTATGTGTGTGTGTGTGTGCATGTGCATATGTGTGTCCAATCAGAGCTGAACTCCTTTCTGGAGTGAGAAGCAGTGTACTATAAAATGGCAGGGTGGGCAGGGAAGCAAGGAGGAGAATACTACAAGAGGTGAGCACTCAGGCCACGCAATGTCCACGATTTCTGTATCTGTTAGATGAATGTATGCCCATCTTTTCTATTAGGAAAAATGAATAAGTGTGAAGATATTGTTCCTATTTCTCAATTCATGAAAATAATAGCTTTTGTTTTTTCCAGAGTTAAGAAATTCAATTCTTGCATGGTGAGTGATGAGCATACTAGACTGTTAATTTCTGGCACACTTAATATGGTCCCACACGTTCTCACTACACGATCTAAACCAGGGAGAGAGAGACTCAGTAGATGAAAGTTCTTGCTATGCAAATGTGATGACCTGAGTCTGGATTCCCAGAACCCACTTAAAGCTGGACATAGTAATGGGTGTCTATAATCCTGGAAGTCCTCCTACCATGAGAAGGGTGGTGGAAGGGAGAGTCCCAGAAGCTCACAGGCAAGATAGCCTAGGCTGCACAGTGGGGAATAACAAAGAAGCCCACCTCAAACAAGGTGAAGGTGATGACTGACACCTGAGGTTGTCCTCTGACTCCCCCCACACCATGGCATTTGTGTGCCTGTGCGTGCATGCACACACATATAGAACAAAAGACAATTTAAGCATTATATGGTCCTGAGAAGTAACTTGGTGTTGAACTGCCCATTTGTCTGGGAATCAACCTATGTGGTGACCTAGGTTTTATTGATGGTAAATTCTGAGAATTATGAATTGCAAAGTCAACCTTGTCGAGAATTCTGGAAATGAATGATCGTGATTTCACTGTGATTCCTCCTTAGGTCAGTTCTAGGTTACTGTACTCTAGGCCTCTGTGCCACTTAGTCATGATGGGAATTAAAGTGACCTGGACTTCCCCATTGCCATTTCCACTTGAGAGCTCTGAAACACAGAGGCTATGTATGAGCTGTTTCATTCTAGACTTCAGTAGCAGGAAGCTTCTGCTTTGCTTCCCAAACGCTCCCTCCCTCCAAGTCCTAGAAGTCTGAAGTCCCTGTAGATTCACACAGCACAAGCTTCTAGCAAGTTTTTCACCCTAGGGGCTATGTGGGTGGGGATCATTATAGGAACTTTTCACAGCTCTTCAGGACACTCAGCAAATTGGAGCCATTTCTTACTAATTCAAACTAGATAAAGAAAATTTGAATTAATCATTTTTCTGGGTTGTTTGTGTAGTGTTAGAGATCAAACCCAGGACTTGAACTTGGTAGGCAAGCTCACTACCCCTCAACTGCATTCCTAGCCCTAAATCCCTTTTATTCATATTATTTCTTTATTTTTATCTTTAATTAATATTCTTTAAAAACTTTTCTTGGGTTAAGAGATTGGTCAGTAGTTTAAAGCTCTTGTTTGCAAAGCCTGCCAGGGGAGGTTCAGTTCACCAGTAGCCACATAAAGCCATACGCACAAAGTGGCACATGCATCTGGATTTCATTTGCAGTGGTGAAAGACCCTGGCACATCCATCCCCCACCCCACTTGTAAATAAACAAATAAATATAAGTGATCTTAAAGTTTATTTTCTTGTCATAATTCCAAACTCATGGGGAAATTTTAAGACAAATGAAGTTTCTCTATGTCCTTTATCTGGATTCCCAAGCTTTTAGCATTTTATCACATTTTCATTTTTTTTTTTTTTTGTTTACACCAGTGTTCTTTACTTTTTCTGAACCACCTAAGAGGTTGTTTCTTATACTTCCTTCCACCTCTTAGTACTAAAGTACAATTACCTAATTTGGGCATTTAACATTGATAAAGTATTTTCATCTCTCATTCATACTTTTCTAATTACCCGACCGGAGTTCTTTATGACTTTTTCTCTCTCCCTCCTTCAAGGCTCCGGTACAATCCTATTCCTCGCCCTTAGCTGTCTCTTCAGTCTCCTTTAATCTGAAACAGCGTCTTAGTCTTCCCCTTGCCTTTCATGACTCAAGACAGTGATTTTCTGGAATGTTTCTCCACTTGGTCTTCCTGGCCTTTCCTGATATACTCTGTAGGGGGTTGGATGCAAAAGGTTCCCCATGATCTCATACGCTTGTGATGAAACCTCAGACTTGATCCCCAGCTGGTGGAGCCTTTGGGAAGCCCAGCCTTAGGGGAGGTGTGACACTGGGACTGGGTCTTGTGGTCTGTTAGCCCAGCTCCACTGGGGGGTTCATGGCTCAGTTCACTCTTGCTGCTTTCTCTCTGGTGATGTGACACTCAGTTGTCTGCTCTGCCATGCTTATGATGAAACTTACCCTCGAAATGATAAGCCAGAAATGAGCTCCTTCCATAAGCTGCTTCTGCTCAGGTGTTTTGTTCCAGCAATGAGAAGGTGACTGCAGTACATCCCTGGCCAGAAACTCACACAATAGTGGGGTGGCCTTCCTGGATCTCCTCAGCACTTGTACCATCTGCCCCTCTTTCATCATGGGAATTTGGATCATCTGATCCAACTGGTTTTCTCCACTCTAGATTTCTGTTTTCTTCTTTGCAACTGACCAGTAATCTATGGGGGTGGGGGTGGGAGTGAGGGCACACTCTAAGCCCATGTAAATACCCTGCTTTTCATGATGGTTGTGAAATGCTACTTTTCCACCTTACCTACTCTCTCCACAGAAGGAAAGGTGTGGTCTTCTCTTCTATAAAAAAATCTCTCTCAGGCTGGAGAGATGGCTCTGCCATTAAGTTTCTTGCCTGCAGAGCCCAGTGACTGGAGTTTGATCCCCCAGTACCCATGTAAAGATAGATGCAAAAAGTGGTGCATTCATTTGGAGCTCGTTTGCAGCAGTTAGAGGTCCTGGTGTGCCCATTCTCTGCATGTGTCTGTCTGCCTTATTACAGAGTTCCCTGGATACATACAACAGAAACCAATAAACTGCTCTACACAGACAGCGCAGTTAAGGCGCTTGCCTGCAAAGCTTAATGACCTAGGTTTGATTCCCCAGAACCCACATAAAACCAGATGCACAAAGTGGCACATGCATCTGGAGTTCATTTTCAATGGCTGGAGGCCCTGGGGTGCCGATTCTCTCTCTGTCTCTCTATCTCTCTTCTCTCTGCTTGAAAATAAATAAATAAGTATAAATGAGTTTTAAATGCTCTTGTCCAGTAGTGTTGAGCATCCTTTATTTCTCCTCCTGATACCATTTTTGGCTCCAGAGGCATTCATTAATTCGGTGTGGTATTCATGATACTGGCACACCAAGACACTTGAAAAATAGTTTAATTGCTTCAAATTTTGTACATATGTAGGTCTACAACACCAGTTAAGCTTAGCATTCACTCTTTGGCAGCTAGTTGAACATTGAATGATAAAATTGCAAATAGTTTTGTTTTTATAAAATAATTAGATCTCATTAAAATTCAGTTCCATTTGGAATTATGGTTCTCATTAATTATAGCTTATGCATCTGTCACTTGAGACAAGGCCTCCACTATATTAATAATTCAGTAGTGATGACAATCTGTAGAACTATTCAGTTATTAAATTAGATGTTTTCTACTTCTGATCAGAAAATTTCACTAAGTTTACACATACAGCTAGATTTTGGGTTAATTAAAGTCCTAACAACTCTCTTTCACTTAAATAAAATTATTTCATTTAAATAAGATTTATGAAGTATCCTTGGTTAGGAAGGCAAAATAGCAGAAGATTTCAAACAAAAAAAATCATCATTTGACGGGAAATTAATCTTATATTTCATTGTTTGCTTTGGACTTGTTTTTAGTATTGCTGTTTCTACTATGTTTCCGAAACCTTCCAAGAAATCTGAACAAACTTTTTTGTTATCTTTTAGAAAAATTTGAAGTATATCTTAAAGTTTTTAGAGAAGATATATTGCTTTTCTAAGTCCAATGAAATGTAGATAAGAGACTAGGGAGATTGCTCAGTGGTTTAAGGCACTTGCTTTCAAAGCCTGCTGGCCTGTGTTCAATTCCCCAGCCACCCATGACCCATGGAAAACCAGACATAAAAGGTGGTGCAAGCCTCTGGTCTTCTCTTTGCAGTGGCAAGAGACCCTGGCATGTCTACACACACACACACACACACACACACACACACACACACACACACACACACATAATTTTTAAAAAAAAAAAGAAATGCAGGTAAAGTAACCAAATTGGCACTCCCATGAAGAAAGGAAGTGAGAACATTGGCATATTTATGAAGGAGACTATTCATGAGCACTTACTCTCTAAGGCAATTTCATCAGAGACTGATTTCTGAAGACATTTGTGGTCCAGACAGAGTCTTAAATAAAGAGAGAATTCAATCAGTTGACCAGTGCTGTTGTCACTTTCATTTTTTTAGTTACGATATTGAAATTTTTAAAAGAAGAAAACTAGGAAGTATTGTCTGGATGTTCCTGTCAGAGACAATGACCCGTTTGTAGTAGTGACATTTGAAATTTAAATAGCTTATAATAGGCTTTATGATTATGACCGTTTATTATATATAGTGCCATCACAGTGATTAAACACTAGATGTAAATTTTAAGAATTTCATTGACAATTCCCATTGCTGCCTCAGAAGAGTAAAGTTGACTCCAATTGAAATGAGCAAAAGCTGTGAGCTCTCAGCACCCAGCAAACATTGTTTAGTGAGACATTACTACCGACACAATAAAACTACACGAAAATCTAGATCATTGTAACATAATTATCAATTTGACTAAAACAGAAGGAAAGAAGATTTGTTTCAGAAAAATACACAAAAGTTCACAATTCACAAATGTATAAGTCATTATAACTGTTATTATTATTATTGAAACAGACTCATGTAGCTCAGGCTAGCTTAGAATTTGCTATGTAGCTAAGGCTGGCATTGAACTCTTGATCCTTCTGTCTCTGTCTCTAAAGTGCTAGAATTACAGGAATGATTCACCATACTGGGAAATCTGTGTCCATTTTATTCATCCAAACATTGCTAAACCATCAACTGAATGCATTGACATGCCTAATAATTTTAATTCAAATTTTCTCACACTGAATTACACAAAACCGTAGACCCATATATATGTATAAATCTCAAATGTTACTATTGAGGGCTCTATGTGTTCTAAGTTAATGTGCTCAATAGGAAAAGTGTCACATTATTGAAGCAGTTAGTGGAGCCCCACCTTGATGCCCTCAGAGCAGAGGAACTGGGGTTGTTGGAAACTACTTTGCTGCCTTCACCTGTCAGAGTTGGGCTGTGTAGATGTCAAGGTCACTGCCACAAGCATTGCCTTCACTAGTGCAGTGGGAGAGCAGCTCGAGACCACACGTGAGGGAGCAAATGTGCACTTTGGAAACATCTCTTGACCCACAGGAGGAGGACTGGGCCTGGTCCATGTGTCCAGGTTAGCGGTCTTTCTCTGAAGCAGAATCAACACAAAGCCCTGATTTCTGGCTTGGATTGAGCTACTCAGACCATGCCTCCCTGACAGTTCCATTTGTGAAGTGAGTGCTCATTTATGCTTTAGAGAAATTAAATGGGATTCTTTAAAAAAAAATCAGCACAGCACCACAAAGTTCATTTTTTATGTTCCTACTGAAGCACGATGGAAGAATCAGGATGAAAATTAATAGAAATAGAAATATGACTTCAACAGGCAAAACGCAGCTCTATATCTTTTACTGGCAGATGAACATTACCTTGTTCAGTGTTTGCCAGATTAAGCACAAAGATGAGCAGCAAATGTCGCCATTTCTCTCCTTGGAGTTTACCCACATTTCTCCTCCGCTTGAACTAGTGTTCCCAGAGAGTCATTGCCTCCAGCTTTCATGGGATGGTTTGCTGACCTCTAAGCATTGCCCAGCTTTGTGCTGAGTTCTTGGTGCTCCTTTCTGCAATCTCTTGGAATGGGAGTTGAAATTCTTTAACATTTTAAAATTTATTTGTGGAGAGAGAGAGAGAACACCAGGGCCTCTTGCTGCCACAAGCAAACTCCAGATGCATGCTGCACTTTGTGCATCTGGTTTTACCTGGTGTTGCGGTCAGCTTTCTAGTTGCTGCGCAGAAAGAACCCAAACAAAAGCGGCTTGTGGAGGAATCGGTTTATTTGGCTTATGGACTCAAGGGGGAGACTCCATTATAGCAAGGAAAACGATGGCATGAGCAGAGGGGTGGACATCACCTCCGCCACAGCACTGCAAACAGCGGCAGGAAGGTGTGCCAAACTCTGGCAAGGGGAAGCTGGCTTATAACCCCATAAACCTGCCCCCAACAACATAGCTCCAGCGAGGTTGTAAAACCCAAACTGCCATCTGCTGGGGATCAGTCAATCAGAACACATTCATTTCTTTGCGGGGGACACCAGCATCAAACTGTGACACATTAATACTGAGGAACGAAACCCAGGCTTGCAGGTTTTGCAAGTGAGCAACTTTAATTGCTGAGCCATCTTCCCAGCCATAAGAGTTATAATTCTAAGAAAAACTACACTAAGTCTTCTTAGGGCTCAGTCTTTATGCCAAGGCAGCACACGCTTCTTTCATTTACCCTGACATACAATTTCATCATCTGGTTTTTAGTTATTTGCCTTCAACTAAAACACAGTGCCTTGGCCTAACAGAAACTTCTATCTGTATATGACATGTGTCACAAAGGTGGTTTTTTTTTCTAAATAGAAAATTTTCCTTATCTCTGCAATTTTCTGGGCTTCCCCCTCCTTCACAAGATGGCCCTTGAGTTGTTAATCTAAGATGGGAATAAAATAAGATAAATAAATAAAACGAAATAAAATCCCCTTTGAATAAGAAATACCCAAGCTTCCTGTCTTTTTAGTTATAGTCGCATCTACTGGCTCCATCTAGTGGCCAGTATGTTTTCCTGGGCACTTGGCTCCCCAAAACAAGGTTGGGGGTTCCTTTACCAATTTTAAAAATGAGAGAAAGGATGATGGGAAAGCAACAAAAATGCATGCTACAAAACTTTATAACTCTCCTAGAAACATGTGAATTGTGAACAAAAGTGGATGTATAAATAATTTATCATTGTTAACATTAAGAGAATTAACTCCACAAGTATGTGTGATTTTATTATTCTTTTATTCATGTGTGTGTGAGAGAGAGAAGACACACACAGAGAGAAAGAGAGAGAGAGAGAGAAATATGCATCAGGGTCTCTTGCCACCACACCCATCCAGACGAAAGGGCCACTTTTTGGAATAGACTTTACGTGGGTACTGGAGAATCGGACCTGGGCTATCAGGCTTTGCAAACAAGGCATTTAAACCATTGAGACATCTTCCCAGCACTACAAATATTGATTAAATACCACAAGTGTCCCAAGTCTAAGAATTGTATTCAGTTCATTTGACTTAAGATGATGGTCAGGTGTACTCTGGTAGCACGCCAGGTTGGTCAAAAACAGCCAACGCATTTGATAGTCATGCTTCAGGGAAGAAAACCCATGGACAAGCAAAGGGAATTCTAGTGGAGACAGAGGCCCTACCCGTTCATTGTGTCAATTGATGAATGAAAAGTCTTTTCACAAATTTGAAAACAAATTGTCTTCAGACTGAGCTCAAGGGTTAAATGAAAAGGACCTTCTCCCTCTCATTTTTTTGGCAGCAAAACAAAGAAATCCGTGAGAATTTCACAGAATTCATGTGCTGCCTCTCACTCTCTAATCACCGATGAATAGACAAGGTGAAATAAAAGTCTTTGCCAAGACGCATCCTCCTTTTTGATGAGGGACTGATCATTTACCTATAGCAACACACGCTGATTAGCAGGGAAATGTTGATCCCACTCAGAGCCAGCAGCACACTCACAACAGAAACAGAAAGGAGTCGAGGAACCAGACGTAAGCCAGGACTTCCAGCTCTGGAGAACCAACTTGGTCCTCTATGACCATAACCCTGGGGATTACCCAAAGCCATATTTCACGGGAGTTCAAAGCTATTGACTGCTTTCAAGTCAACGAGTAACTAATTGGCCGAGGATCAAATTGTTTTGTGGTTTAACGAAGACCTTTTCAATGAAGTGCCTTTGGTAAGACTGATCAGCTTGTCCAAGACTAGAACAGTTTATAAATCCAAGTAGAGGATAAGATTCTGTGCCTTCTCACGCTGCTGGGATGACCCTCCAAACCAGGCACAGGTTATGTGAGGAAGAAGGGATTTATTTGAAGCTTCATAGATCCAGCTGAGAGAGAAACCACCACCAGCACCTCCAAAGCAAGCACACTCCAGCAGCCAATCAGCTGGGACTTCAGGCTGCACTCAGTCTGCTCTCTGCAGACCTGAGGCTAGAATTCCAGATCCGCTCCCAGTAACACCAGAGGCTGGACCCAAGTGACACCTCCTCCAGCCAGGCAGCTGGAGCAAAGCTTTTAATAAAACTCCTGAATCTATTGGGGGACATCCATTCAAACGGCCACATCTTCATTCTCTGAATTTGAAAATTGGCTATTTTCACTGTGATTAATGTCTGTCCCAGAGACACTATGCAGCAGGGGGTTGGGGGGGGTTGTCATTGATATACTTTGGGTAGAGTCAGAGTGTGCTCCCCCAAAGCTCACATCTTCTGAGCTTAGTGGCAGTGTGGTGACATTAACAATTGGAATCTTTAAAAGGTGGGTGGCAGGTAGGTTAGTTGGGGTATGCTGGAGGAAGAGATTAATGTCATCCTCGAGGGGCCTGCTTAGTCTCTGGGATCGTTGCTTGTTATAAAAAGAATATAGTGGACTCTGAACTCATCTGTCTTCCCGTGTCACCACCTTGTTTCTGCCAAAGGAGACCTTTCCCCCTTCCTGTTTCTCTACCCTCCTGTGTGGCTGCCAGCGGAGGCTCGCTTTTGTGTTTTTAGCATCTAAATTTGGGGCCCACATGAAATCCCGTTTTAAAAATATACAAATCAGCAGAGGTTGGGGTAAGAAGGCAGAACACTGTAAGGCACCATGGGAGCTTTAAAAAATGACAATATCCAATCCATAACTAATTAAGGGTTGTGGCTGATTTTATCAACAATGTAATAAAATTTTTAATAAAATAATAAATGTATTAATTAATCAAACCATGACATCTCCTTTTTTGTATATGAAATCTTCTGTGACATCATTGAGTGGTAATTTATTCATTTCTCAAAGTAATTTGTTTAGTTTTCTAGCAAATGTAATTGTTTAGACTATTAATCATATATTAAACAAATAACTACAACCTTTTAGCCAACTACAGTGGTGTAAGTTTTGTCCTTTGGAGACAGGAAAAATAAATCTTGGGCTGGAGAGAGAGCTCAGCAGTTCAAGGCACTTGCTTGTAAAGCCGGCCAATGGGGGTTTGAATCCCTATACCCACGTAAAGCCAGATACAGAAAGTGGCTCTGTGTCTGGAGTCATTTACAGAGGTAAGAGGCTCTGGTGCCAATACTCTGTTTCTTTCTCTCCATGTCTGTTTGTCTCTCATATCTCTGTCTCTTTCTCTCTCTAAAAAATCATAAATAACTATTGCCCATCATCATAGCACCTTTTCACCTGTCTTAAATAAACCCACCACTGTTTACTGGCCTTTTACATGCCTCAGTTTCAAATCTCATGACAGTGCTGGACAGGTGTCTGAAAAAATACCCCCAAAGGTCAATTTTTTACTTAAAGAAGTGGCGAGAATTCTGATCTAGGTTTTCTGGGTTGGAGTCCAGTGAGCTTGGTCATTGCTTGAGCTCTCCATGGAATTCTCATTCGCAGCCAGGGCTGAGAAGCACTGAAGGTTTGTACCCCAGCTCTGAACTCAGAACCTTCTTTGTGGAGAGAGCTTGTTCCAGACGTTAGAATTCTGTTGAGGCAAATGACGTTCGACCGGATTTTGAATCCAGACACACTCTGAGCTCGTTCATGGTCAATCAACATCTACGTATGTAGCTATCCTGTGTACTTCCAGGTTCTATACATGTAGAGTCGATTTCCAGACTGAATTCCATAGCTGTTTGCTTTTGTATTTTGTAGTGTCTACTGTCTGTGACTGTATTCACAGCAGCATCAAATAACACAACAGCGGACACTCGCCCTACGCTGAGCTTGGAGTTAGACACATTGCTTTTCAATCCATTTTCGCTTTGGATCTGTCTGATACAATAGAAGTATCAGAAGAAGAAATATCAGTAACCTAATTTGCCTCAACCACAAAGACCAGATCACCTTTGATTGACCCTATGTAATCAATTTCAGCTTTTTCAGGAATCCCCAGCAAACATTAGCGAACCATATGAGATAGGCAATAACATGATCCTCCTATTTATTTATTTATTTAGGTTTTTCAAGGTAGAGTCTCCCTCTAGCCCAGGCTGACCTGGAATTCACTATATAGTCTCACGGTGGCCTCAAACTCATGGGAATCCTCCTACCTCTGCCTCCCGAGTGCTGGGATTAAAGGCGTCGCCACCATGGCTGGCCCACCTATTTTACAGGTAAAGAACTTGAGGCTCACAGTAGCTCCATCACCCCAGTCTGTCAAAACAATTTAAGTTTCCTACTTCTGCTAGGCTAAATTCTCTTTCTATGCCATCTTCCTTATGACCACAGATGCCGGCTTTTCATCGGCACTCATGATGTGATCTGTGCCCAACAGAAATTGCTTCGACAGCCATAAACATGTGACCAAGGGCTGAACCTCATCCATAAACCAGACGACTTCTGATCAACTCCATTTATTCATTTCACCTCTTTCACGACTTCCCATCAAACTCTCCCTTCCAATGATTCTCCCTTCTCTCCAGAACCTTCTTTAGGAGGACCCTTGGGGGGGCATGCTCTGCTTTCTCTCCAAATCTGTCAACATGACATCACCTCCCTCAGGCAGTGGGCAAATCATTTCCTTGTTCTTCTTGCTCACATAAAATCTAAAACCCCCTTTGTAATTTCCCTTCGTATTTGGTTTTTCATTTTCTTCAAGTCTCAGCCCATTCTGGGTGGTAGCCTTTCTGACACCTTAAGCTCATAATTGTGTCTTAAGTGAAGGTTTGGCCCACAACCATGAACCCGCAGCTAACTAATAAGTCAGATATAAATTCTGGCATCAAGAGGAAATGTGTTCAAAGGGGGTGGGGACCTGGCTGCCTCTTGTGCTATGCATAACCCCCCACCCCATGGATTGATCCAGTATGCCCACTGAGGAGGACACCCCATGGACTGGGAACAGGGAGGAGGGATTCGGGGATACCAACATCATCTTTGCTAATACAATGTATCTAATTTTGGACAATAAAGACAACAAATTACATAAAAAAGAGGAAATGTGTTATCTGTTCAATCTTTCCCCATTTACGACCACCTCCATACTAAATTCAAACTTCCTTACATATGAAATAGCACTCATTCTTCTCATAACTTTCTTACTTTTCAAAAATCAACTTCCTTTGTACACAGACGATGGTGAGAGTCGTGAGTCACACCATAGATTCTGATACTGACTTGAGGGCTCGTTGCAGCCATACCGGCAGATTCTCAGACCAACTGAGTGAGACTGTGGTCTCTACCCTGTTCCCATGTCTGACAGGAAAAGCCACCTCGTCTTTCTAACTGACATGCTGGAAAGGAATCACAGGGAGAGCTGACAATTGTGATTCCATCCTCCAGGAGTCTGGAGCAACAACAGGAAACACTCTTGGCCACTGTGGTTTGTCAAAAACTCAGGAAAAGCCTACTCATCTTACATGGGAAGGTTTGTTCCAGAAAATCATATTGTAAGCACAACTCTGACTCCTTCTTACCACCAGTTAAACAAAGACTTGGGGACACTGGGTCACTTCCCATTCTCTTTGAAACCCAACTCATTGACAAGTCTTCAATCTAGGAAGAGACCACAGAAGAGGTGGAGATGGTGAATATAGAGCCACAGAGAGATGACCTCCTAGGCTGTGACCTCTGCTCTCCAAATACGAGATTAGACATTTGTAAACTGTAGGTATCAGGGCTCCTTCTCGTCATCAGTGCTAAGACAGGGTCAGAGTCACCCACGGAACTTCCTCTCCCGTGTCTCTGCCTCCCACGCGGCATCACCCACAAGAACCCCACGCATGGCATGCGCTCTCCTTTCCTGATTGTTTCTGAAGCTACACGAGGTCATCCAGAGAAGGAGTCAGGTTCATTCTACCCACTCACCCTGGGCTCTGCTATTGTGGGTCAAGGTCCTGAATAAACAAAGTCATGACACCGACCCAGGCACTTTGATCCTTGGTTGGAGAATCAGACACTCCTTTTGAAAGTTCAAAAAAAAATGTATAAAAAACACAGGGAACGTGCAGAAAGTGGCATATATTTTTTAAATTCATTGCTCAATAAATTTTCGTCAGTGGATTCGTCACTCAATCAAGCACAGGAACATAACCTCCAGCAAGGAACCTCTCTGCCTGCCTTCTCAACCCTCTATCCTCTTAAACAAGGGTGAGTCCTGTGTCTTGCTGCCCTTGAAGGATGCACACAGCGCCCCACAGTGACACCTACTGGCCAGAAAGGGGATAACACACTGCCTTGCTGCTTTGCTCAATGTGAGGATGGCCACTGCCCATGAGGCATGGTAGAAACCAGGTGCATGTTAAAATATGTTTGATCTGAAGTGTTCAAGGATACTTAAAGGGAAAAAATATCCAGAGCATAATTCACATTATTATGGCCAGGCTTGTCCTCAGAGTCACTTACACAGGATGGCGAATAGTTCAGCTCTGGATGGCCTCACCTCCTACTCCTCAAAGGCCCGAAGGGCTCTGTGTCTCAGAGTCCGTGGCAGCTGCTCCAGACACTGATGCACCGCCATGCTTGTCCCTCGTGATTGCAGCTGGAGAGCAAGAAGACCACCCAGGACGGACTCCAGAGACCCAACGAGGCTTATGCTTGCCCATAGCCATGCAGTCAGCCAGTATATATCATGAAAAGCGTGTGTATGTGAAAGAGAAAAAAAGAGATGGAAAGAGGGGGAAGAGACAGAGGAGAGAGAGAGAGAGAGAGAGAGAGAGAGAGAGAGAGAGAGAGAGACTATAACAGTTTAGTAACTACAAAGCAATCTGTTGAAAACGTCTAGCCTGACCAAAGAGACGCCTGAGAGAGCCCAGAGGGAAAGAGCCAGCCAGGTGCAGGGCATAGGGCTCCTCAGCTGTGTCCTCTGGACTTTTCCCCTTGGCGTCTCTACAAGGACAATCTTACCTTCCTGAGAGAGTTGGTTCCCATCTTGAGTCAGTGAGAATGACTTGCTCAGTCCAGCAGACATAAAGGCTTTGTAAGCGTTGCCAAAAGCTTTGCCCACCAAATAGTGAACAAACCACTGTCTCAGTGAGTTTCTCTCCAAAGAGCATTTATTCAAGGGGTGCCCATCCCCCAGTCCTCAGATCCAGCTCCCTGAAGACAAGCAGGGGGGTCTGAGGTGTGTGGAAAGGTGACGGAGCTGGGGGGCTGCACACGTGTAATCTCATTTCATGACTCTCACAGGATGCAGGCCAGGGTCAGACAGTGTAGCGTGAACGTGATCTGAGGGGAGCCCTGCGTAGCAGATTCCTCCAAATTGAAACACTCCTTCCTGGTGGGGTGGGGGGTTGGGGGGACAGGAGTCAAGATGTCAAGGAATCTTCGGGAGCTAACATGTAAAAGACCTCTCCCAAGAATGTAGGAGTGGAGAACCAGTGTGGAGGTGAAACTCTACCAGTGATGGGTGACAAGTGAGCATTCCCTCCTGGGGGAGGGGGAGGGGAGGAGACACAGGAGGGGAGTCTAGGAAAAAGGTTGTCAGACCTCCCCAGCACCAGAGGTGCCCAGAGCTGCCGCTACCATGAGTTATCACCTCTGCTAGGGTAGCTTTTCACAATGCAGCTGCCTTGGAATCACCCATAGCTCTGCAAGCAATCCCTCACCCCGCTCTGCAAGCAACCCCTCACTCTGCTCTGCAAGCAAGTCCTCACCCCGCTCTGAAGCAACCCCTCACTCTGCTCTGCAAGAAAGTCTTCACCCCGCTCTGCAAGCAACCCCTCACTCTGCTCTGCAAGCAAGTCCTCACCCTGCTCTGCAAGTAACTCCAATAACCTCATTGGTACACCAAAATGGCCTTGATGTAATCGTACTTTGTTTTGTCGTCTGTGCCCAACCTAGGGTGAACAGATATTGTGGGATCGAATCTCCCCAGGGTAAAAACTTGCCAGCGACAATAGTTTTTAACTCTGTGACATTTGAACGGTCGTCTGCTGGACACTGTTACACAAGTCATCCAGAGTGACGGTGTTGGAGATTTGAATTAGTTCAAACTACTGAAAGCTGCTTTCAAGTTTCTTAACTACAGCTGAAGTAGGTGTTCCCATAGTGACTATGGTCAGTCTCTGCATTTTCTCTTTATAAATCCTCTGCTGCTGAGCCATCTCCCAGCCTGAGCGTGTCTCTTTCTAGAAGCTAATAACCACATGACTGGTGCTTATCAGAATTCTAATGCCAATTCTTGGCCAAGTGTATTTGGCTCAGGGACTCAGAGAAAAGTAGAGTGACTCCTGAAAGAGCTAATGATTTTTGTTTTTTGCTCCAAGATTTCACTTTTTATGGAACAGGCTAGCAAGGCAAGCCAACTGGGCATTAAATCCTACCATTTCAGAGGCCAGTGACCTTCACAAGCTTCTTTTCTCTTTTTCAATCTTTGTGTGCACGTTCGTGCGTCGGAGTGCAGGCATGGAGGCCAGAGGACAACCTCGGCTGTTGATCCTCACCTTACACCTTGTTTGTGAGGCAGGCTCCCTGGGTCATTCACCACATCACACACCAGGCTAGCTGTCCAGTGAGATTCCGGGATTCTCCTCTCTACTTCCCACTGCCTTATAGGAATGCTGGAATTGCAGAGGCAAACTACTGAATCTGGCTTTATGTGGGTTCTGGGGATCTGAAGTCAGGTCCTCACTGTGCAAAAAGCATTTTATCCATGGAACCATCCCCCCAGCTCACTTCTTAACTGTTCTGAGCCCGTTTCTCCCCTGGATAAAATAATAAGGAGGATTTCTCTGAGGTAATGGAAGTGAGGTTCCTTTTGTGTGATTGCAATAGGTGTACACTCCATGGTGGTGTTTTTATTTGTATTTTAAAGATACAAAACCTACTCAAGGTCTGCAAGCTAATTCTATAGTTTAAAACATAGGATTATAGGATATCAGGATTCCCTAGATTTGAAGTCGATCATCTTGCCTTTTGCTAAGATTGTACTTAAAATTTGCCCAGAGAATCATGAGCGTATGAGCAACGAAATCCTTCCGATGTGAATAATTGCAGAATTTAAACTAAAGACTACTCCGTGTCATCTTCTTGCTTTTATTCATTTTAAAAATTTGCAGAGAATCTTAAATTTTAATATTTATGTCATTGTCTTGCCACTCATTTATTTTTCCTTTTTTTCTGTGCAAAGCACTTTGTGCTCCTTGAATAAAAGGCTGCCTAAATAATTTTGTGGTCTTTTTGCTAGTTTCTGGCTTTCTTGAAGGTTTGATGGTGGCTTGTTTTCTACCCAGTGATGTGGAGTCTCACCAGGCTCCTTCACACATTTGTTAGGTGACCAGCAGGACTGTCGTCTTAGCTCTCACATTTAGTTTCTTTATCTGTCTAGGCTCTAGAAAGACCTGTCCTGTCCCCCTCACCAGGGACAATGGAGACACCAAATCACATGCTGTCACTGAAGGCATTTGAAAAAACCCCAAGAGCCACATAAAAATAGACGTTTATTTTAAAGCGTTTTATTGACAACTTTCATACATATAGACAATATAATATGATCTGTTGTAAACAAGGGATTCATTTTAAGCTTACAGATCCAGGGGAAGTTTTTCCTTCAACCTGTCAGGTCTGTAGATCTGCGCAGAGACCAGCAGATGGCGCCATGAGCTAACGAAACAAGCCGCTTCCACGACCCCTCAAAGGGCAGAGCTGTCTACTCTGCTACTCAGCCTGTGCAGTTAACTGAACAGTTGTTACAGAAAAGGAGGGAGGAAGAAAGGAGGGAGGGAAGGAAAAAGAGAGAGGGAGGAAGGGAGAGAGAAAAAGAGAGAGGAAAGGAGGGAGCAGGATGCATTTTAAAACTTCTTTATTGAAAACTTGTAGACTGAATGAAACCCATCAAAACTCATGTTGCTCAGAGACCCTCCATGAATTGTTTCAAAGACAAAATTCATGACTGGGAAGAGAAAAGACTTGGAACACTGCTTTCAGCCGGCCCTCTGTGGCCTCTATTTCCCGTTGGGGTCAGATGGCCGTGCAAGGACCTGCCCCTGCTCTCTCTCCAGACGTGACAGGTGGCCTGAAATGAAGGGCAAAGGAAGCCAACCACATAGGATGGAGGACAGTGCAAAGGTCAATGTGCTCCACGTGTGCCCAACAGAGGTGCATGGTTTTGTACTAGGGCCTGCAGAGAGCATGCTCACACATCCAGCCTCCTGCTAATCGGTGTGTTTTCTAACCCCCTGGCCCAACATTCAACTTCAGTCCCCAGCTTTTACTGGGTAGGTGATCATGTCGGAACCCAAGGGGGGCAGAGGAGCAGAGGAGTCGAGGTCAGAGTCAGTGGGATGAAACAGCCAAATGGAGAAACAGAACATTTTTAAAAAATGCTTTTATATAAGAGAGAGTATGGGTGGTGTCCCAGGGCCTCCTGCCTCTGCAAACAAACTCCAGATGCATGTGTCACTTTGTGCATCTGGCTTTCCATCACGGGAAATGGAACCCGCCCATCAGGCTTTGCAAGCAAGCACTTTTAACTGCTGAGCCATTTCTCCAGCCAGCAACAGTTTAAAATGCTATCTAATGAAAGGAAGCCATAAAAGAAAAGAGCTGCCTCTGGTTGAGACATCAGAGGCCTGCAGCCTGGTTCAGATGAGCCTGAAGGACTTGATGGTGGAGAACAGCGTTGTGAAGATTCTGTAACCGAGGGGAGCTGCAGGTCCAGGCGAAAGAGCAGCAGCGTGAGGTGCGTTTGACAAAGTAGAGAAAGTCCATTTCCAGTGCCCTGAGCACAGACATGAGCAGGGAGGGGAGGGGAGGCAGAGCAAGCCTCTCGGGTCTTGAACGCCGGACTAAGGAGGTTGGACTACACATCCATCAGCTTAGCTTTTATGTTCCCTACGTCCATAAACACTTGAAGTCAGCCGAAGGGAAGCAGGGATCATTGTTCAGCACGGATGTCTACATTTTATGCGCATGCTCACGTGTGTGCTACTTGCCTTTGACCAGGTATGACATATGGTCAGGTGACTGTCGGAGACTAAACAGCTCCCTCTTGTCTGATAAAGGTGATCAGAGTGCTTGACCCCAGATGTAGTCAGTCACCTTCTCTTCTTTTTCTTTAAATCTTTTGTTAATTAAGTAAAACTTTGTATGAACAAGTCCTGTGTTGGTACCACCGTTTCCCTCCTCCCTGCCCCCATTCCACTGAGGGTCCTCCTCAGTGGGGTTGCTGGAATGTTCCATGGGATTCTTGTTGCACCTGACCAAAAGCAGCTGGTGGGAAGAAAAGGTTGGTTTTCACTTAGTTTCCAGGGGAAGCTTTACTAAGCAGAGCAACAATGGTGGGGCAGAGGCTGGACAGCAGCTCTACCACCCAGCACCAGCAAGGAGGAGCTAAGTATCACAGCCCTAACCCACCGCCAGGAACACACCTCCTCCAGCAAGGGTCCCACCCCAGATTGCCATCAGCTGGGAACCAAACAGTCAAAACGCATCCGTTCATGGGGGGAGGACATCTGATTCAAACCCACAGGCCCAATGCCAAGACTGGCTCCAACCCAGATCTGAACAGGAGGGTCCCCAGAACTGGTCAAGCAGGCAGACAATCTTCATTAGAAGGTGGGGACATTGTGGGCAGTACTTCTGGTGTTTGACAGAGTGGAAACCTGTCTCTTCTTCTGACATACATCCTGTACCAGTCATCCCTTTTTGAAGTATTCATTTCAGAAGTATTAGATTCTTATGGATTATAATATATTTTCATCTAAAACAAGCATCTTTGTATTTTCCACATGATATATAGGCTGGGTTATTTGGTTTGGGACTCAGAACAGTGCCGACCAGAAAACAGACAAATTTTGTCTCTACCTAGGTGGTACCAATGCAGTGTGGCTGGGGGGCTGTGAGGAGATTTAAATAGACTATTTGGGATTATCCCTGCTTATATACAATTCAGAAAAAAATGCCTAAAAAGAAATCACATTTGTTCCTCCACTTTAGCTTTGAATATATTGCTGGCCCAATGGGATTCAGGGCTTTGGTGACAGGCACTATTAAATCCACCTACAGCTGAAGGCCCACCTGACAAAACCCACACATATTTAACATGTTACATCCATGTTCAGAGAGGCTTGCTAGCTCTGCATCTGAGGAGCCCAGGCTACAGGCTATGGAGTTGTAGAAATACTGAATTATTTTTACTTTATTTCTGTGGCATCGCTCTGGATTCATCTCCTGCATGCCATGTTTCCCTCTATATACCTCTGCTCCGGACAGTGGCTCTTTGGAGAGAGAGAGAGAGAGAGAGAGAGAGAGAGAGAGAGAGAGAGAGAGAGAGAGAGAGAGAGAGAGAGAGAGAGAGAGAGAGAGAGAGAGAGAGAGAGAGAGAGAGAGAGAGAGAGAGAGAGACAGAGAGAGAGACAGAGAGAGAGACAGACAGAGACAGAGAGAGACAGAGAGAGACAGAGAGAGACAGAGAGAGACAGAGAGAGACAGAGACAGAGAGACAGAGAGAGATAGAGAGACAGAGAGAGAATGTATGTGTGCGTGTGAGAGAGTGAGTGTGTGTTCTTTCTCCAAGATGACACTGGGGAAGATCTTTGAAACTCTTGTTCTTTAATAGTTGAATTTTCTTTTTTTTCTCTCTCTCCTTATGTCTGCAAAGCTCTGGCAAGAAGGGACCCAAGCTACTTCAGGCTCAAGTGGCAAAATGAAGCAACAGCCTTCTGTAAATTTTAAATAAGATGCCTATTAACATGTGCTTTTCAAACCTGATGGAAAATTTCTACACATTTCAGATCTCCGTACTGGGTTGCTCAGCTAAGGTCTCCTTTTGATTCAAGCTAACACCGCTCATGTGCACCTGCATATGTGTGCCAGTTGGTGTTGGCTGTAGGACCACCACAGAGAGAAACTCATGTAATCCTCCCAGAAATTTGCAGGAGTACAGGAAGGTTGTTCTGCCTGTTTGCGAGAAAAGGAAACTGAGGCACAAGGTAGGAGTTGTTTGTCTCAGGGCCCACAGTGGTGGCACCAGGGTCTGCACTCAGCAGCCTCATGACAGAACCTGTGTACTTGACCTCTGTAGCTCTCCTGTGCAGCATGACTTTAAAGACTATTAATAATGATGGTCTTGGGTAATGATAAGAACCCCCCCTTACATGGGTGTCTGCAGATCTGCCTGCTCAACTCCTTCAAGTCTTTCTCACCCCCTCTTTCTCCCCCCTCTCTCTTCCTTTCCCCTCCCTCCTCTCTATCAGCTCAAATAAATATAACCCAGAGGCTCATCTGTCCAATTAGGTCTAACTTCCAGGTACTTGAAAGGCAATAAGTCCTAAATCTATCACTCACAGCCTTCTCATTGGAGGTATGATGGCCATTGAAGTCTATCTTCAGCATGAAGAGAAGTAGAGACTTCTAGCAAGCAACTTTAACCACCAAGCCATCATCTCTCTGGCCCCAGAAGTAGAGATTTCATAGCCTCTTTGCTCCACAGATGGATTATGAGATCCTTTTTTTAAATTTTTTTATATTTTATTTATTCATTTTCAAGGAGAGAGAGAGAGAGAGAGAGAGAGAGAGAGAGAGAGAGAGAGAGAGAGAGAGAGCACACCAGGGCCACCACCTTGTGGGTCTGGCTTATGTGGGTCCTGGGGAATTGAACCCAGGGCCTTAGGCACTGGAGGCAAGTGCCTTAACTGCTGAGCCATCTCTCCAGCCCATGAGATCCTTATATGTTGAAAATAGGACTAGAAAAAAAAACACCAGGACTGTTTCTCCTGCAAAGAAATTTTGGTTTTGTTGTTATTTATCTATTTGTTTTGAAGATGTATATTTTGTGTTCCTACTCCCACTTGGCTAGATTTTCTGTACCAAAATTTTGAAGTTATACTTACAAACTTCTGTCTTCTGTCTTCCTGTAATACCAACATACCTGCCCACACAAGAACCTCTCTAAGAGTTTCTCCACTTTCAAGACATTTACTTTCTGAATTATCTCATCATTCTTAAAACCCACACCTTGTACAGGGGTCCAAATCAACACAGGCACTTTGATTGGCTCCCTGCTTTGACAATTACAAGAATCACCATTAACATGTGAAGAGATCAAGATCCTGGGCCTTTCCCACTGAACCCACAGTGGTGCCTGGACCGTGGCAGTGGTCCATATAGCTGGCGAGAAAAGAGCAAATCAGGAACTGTCCATTTCATAGTTGTTCTACAAAAACGACCAAGAGTCAAAACAGGGAAGACAAGGAGCTAAGAAACAAGCATTCTCTCCTTAATGATAATTTATATTTAATTTCAAGGGAAAAAAATAATGGTTCAATACCAGTCTGAAGTATTGCTTATTCTTTAAACTTCAAATTTGAGGAGAATTATCTCATGTATATCTTTTTGTCTTCATGCAGCATGTATACTGGGGTCACAGTACATGAACAGATGGAATGTGTGGGGAGGAAACTAATTAACATTAAAGACAGGGGACCCATTGTCTTCCTCTAGCTCCCATCCACCTTCATTTCTGTCACCATGGCACCTAGCAGTGCTGTTATTGAGTTGTGAATACGCTGTTCACAAAATCAACTTCAGAGAACACCACTACTGTAAGTCTCGAATCACTCAATGATTTTGGTTATTAAGCTGCCACTGATCAGAGAGATGAGACTTTAGAGATTGTTGCACAAATCATTTACCTTGCAGATGAGCAGAGTGAGAACTAATATATTTTAAATGTCATTATGGACATTCTTATGGTTTCTGGCTCTAAAGGTCAATTAGAGACCTGTCCAGAAGTTTGAACCAAAGGAGCATTAGGAAGTGTGTGGGTCTAACAAGCTGTATCACAGACAGCATGCTGGGGCCCTCGACAGAGCAGGCATCATCCTCATCTATAATTCCTGCTTGCTCTTGAAGCAGCCATGCTCTGGAAGAACAGTGCCAGGAAGTTCTGAGCAGCATGCAAGTTCTCAGAGGTGCTCTTTGACTTCTTTTCTGCAGGTCTGTGGCAGAACATGCCACAGTGTATAACGTGCGTGGATTACCCTTGACTCAGCAATCCTGCACTTAGGTCTAGAGCCATAAAGACTCAAAGTGGACTCTCGAAGATATATCTATATATATATCTATATATATATCTATATATATACATATGTTCATTGAAGCATTCGCTATTCGTAATAGTCAAAACATGAAAGTAACCTATCAACAGATCTGAAAAGACAGTTGTATAGAGCCTCTGAAGTGTTGAGCCCCATCCTTCCCTAGGGATTTGTTGGTGGTTCGTGGTTTCTGAGGGAGAGAAAGACATGATCTTCAGTGGTGCAGTCGCTGGTAAGTGGCCCATGCTCATATAAATAACTCCTCATCCATGTTCCCATAAGCAATTCTAAGTAAACTGATTGGGCCCTACGCATAAAAGACACGGATATAGACGTGGACTAGTCAGCAGGAGTGGGAAGAGAAAAAAAAGAATAGTAGTGGGTGAATGGGATCAAAATACTTAAAATACATGTATGAAACTGTCATCATGAAAGCCACTGCTATGTATAATTAACATGTACTAATAATTTCTCATTAACATATAATTTAATTAGCTAAGAAAGAAGGGTGATAAGCAACGGAAGCCTGATTTTCCTTTAGTGTCTTGCTTCCATAGTTTGAAGAGTTGTTATTTCCTGAAGAAGACAGTTATTTTAGGTGCAGATGATTTGCCTTCCCATGTTTGGAAGATGCCTCCTTGGCCTCAGTGCTGTATCAGCCAGTGATAATCTGCCTCAGTGTAAGAAAGACACTGGTTCAGAATCCAGCTCTCACACGGTGTGCATTGTATGAAGGACAATTAGTCTGGCCATGTGCACCTGTATCCCCAGTCCTATGAAAGAAATCAGAGACCGGGGAACCACCCAAGCTCACAGAAAACAGCAAGCTCTAGTAACGGTAAGGGACTATGGCTCAGAAAAGGACACGAGGAAGAGTGATGGAACAGACAACCTTCATTCTGCTCTGGCCACTACAAGAGAGTGATCCCAGGTGACCACATGGGGTGCCACAAGGGCGCAAACACATGCACACACACCCCCCCACACACATCAGATTATGTACACACATACACACAAGAAAAAAAGAGGTAAAATTATCCCTATTTACAGATAAAATGAATCTATATTTAAAAGCCCCTATAGACTCTATATGAAAATATTTAGCTCTGATAAACATTTTCAGAAAAGCTTCAGGATATAAAATCAATATAAAAATCCATAGCTTTTCTATATATTTGCTGAGTCTCCGGCCATACCACCCTGAACACGCCCGATCTCGTCTGATCTATATATTTGCTGAGAAAAAAATTGGGAAAAATAATCCATTCACAATAGCTCAATAAATAAGATAACTAGTAACAAACCTAACCAAGGAAGTGAAAAACCTCCTCAATGAAAACACTAAGATACTGAAAGAAGTTGAAGGAGATACTTCACTGGATGGTGGAAAGACCTTCTGTGCCCCTACAGTGGCAGAATTTATATTGGGAGAAGGTGTATATTAGCAAAAGCAGTCTATGGATTCAGTGAAATCTTCATTTAAATGCTAATGACATTCTTCACAAAAGTAGAAAAACAATCCTTAAGTTCAGATGGAAACACAAAATACCACACATAGACACAGCATCCTAAGTAGAAAGAATATTGCTCGGGATATCATAGGACTTGACCTCAAATTACGCCACAAAGCTATAGTGACAAAGGCAGCATAGCACTGACCCAAACACGAACACATAAACCAATGCAAAAAGAATTGAGGAGAGGGTTCTGAAATAAAGCCTCACAGCTAAATGGGCACCAAAGATTTATATACGAAAAAGACAGCCTCTTCAACAAATGGTGCTGACAAAACTGGCTGTTCACCTGCAGAAGAATGAAATAAGATCTACATCTCTCACCCTGCATAAAAATGAATTCAAAATGCACCAAAGACCTTAATTTGAAACCTGAGATGTTGAAACTGCTAGAGGAAGACGTAGGAAAAACATTTAACTCTATATAGGCATAGATAGACTTTTCTGAGTAGGACTTATGTAGTACATAAAATAACACTAAGAATTGACAAATGAGATTTTCATGAAATTAAAAAGCATGAGCAGAGTGAACCAACAGTTTACAAAATGGGAGAAAATCTCTGCCAACTATTCTTCAGCCATACTATCTAATTTTGAAATGCAAAATACAAAAGAATAATTTTACCTGCCAACCAATAAATGGGTTAATGAGCACATTCAGCCATTCATTGATGACCAGACAGACCTCAAAAAATAAAACACAGACAGCCAATATGTTTTCAAAAGTGTTCAACATCCGTAGTCATCAGGGAAATGGAAATTAAAGCTACTTAAAGATGTCATCTCACCCCAGCCAGAATCAAGAAAACAAATGACAACAAATGTTGGCAAGGATATGGAGAAAGAAGAACTTTTATTTATTGTTGGTGAGAGTGTAAACTTGTACAGTCACTGTGGAAATCAATATGGAAGTTTTTCAGAAAGAAAATGAAGAAGAGAACAACCCTATGAGCTAGCTATACCACTCCTGCCCTGGGCATATGCCCAAAGAACTCTATAGTCTACTACAGAGATAATTTTCTGATCTATATTTATTTCACAACAGTGACAAAGCTAAATCAGCCTAGATGTCCATCAACAGATGAATGGAGAATTAAAATGTCGAACACAATGGAATTCTATCCAGCTGAAAAGAAAAATGAACCTATGAAAAACTCAGGAAAGTAGATGTATCTGGAAATTATTAAGTGAGGAACTCAGACACAGAAAAATACATACATAAGCTCTCTTTCATATGTGGATCCAAACTTTTAATTTAAAAAAAATATTTTACTTATTTACTTGCACAAAGAAAGAGACAGAGGGAAGAGAGACAGGGAGAGAAAATGGGTGTCCCAGGGGGGCTCTAGTCACTGCAAATGAACTCCAGATGCATGAGCCACTTTGTGCATCTGAGTACTGGGGAATTGAACCTAGATTGATAGGCTTTGCCGACAAGTGCCCTAACCAGTGAGCATCTCTCCAGCCCCAAACTTTTAATTTTTATATGTGTGTATACATATGGATGTAAATGTAGGTACAGAGACTGGAAAGGGTGCCATGAAAGGGGGAAAGAGGTAAAGAAGAAAGGGAGGGGGTAAACAGGAAACTGAGGAGAACACGGGAAAGAAGACACGTACAAGGGGGAGGATCACGGGAGGAAGACTAAACAAAAGGAGGTTGTATGAAAACACTATCATGAAATCTAATACTTTGTATGTATGCTAAGTAAAAACAAATTTCAAAATATTATGGTGATCTCAGTAAGTAGGTGGTGAAAGCTCCTTCCAAACTGTTTCATACTTACTCCATATCTGGTCAGGAGAGAAAAGCTGTAATTTTTTGGCTTCTCCCTGCATCTGCTGACTCTTCTCTGATGCTAGATGCTGTCCCTGCCATCCTCTGAAGGATCCGGTAGAAAGAATTTTGTGAGCTGCCATCAGACGGTGGCCATAACAATGGAAAAATGCTACAATTCACAGCTTTACTTTCAACAAATGATTACGTGCTTGACAACCCCTTATCCCATTCAATTCTCAGGACCTGATCCACAAAAATGTAAGTCAAAAGGCAGAGCAGACATCCTGGCTCCTGAGAAGGAACAGAAACAGCTCTGCGGTATAGGAAGCCCCAACTCCAAGTTGGATTTGCTTAAAGGGCAAGTGGACTTAGGGTAGAGGGTGTGCTGCTGTGAATTCCCAGGTTCCCCCTGGGTGGGCGCAGCTGACAGACAGAGCCTGGGAGTTGTTTCTCTTCTTTCTCTGGTTTGCTGAGACTGTGCTTTGATGGCCTTCTTTTATCACTAATTCTGGTTAATTATTTCATCTTAAGTGGCTGACTTTTTCTAGGATAATTGAACATGAAAGGAAAATAAAAGGCATAGAGGCATGTAGTGTATACATTATTTCAAATTCCACTAGGATAAAACTTCTTGTCCCACTGGGGAAAAATGTTAATCTTTTCATTAGAATGTGTGGTGGTCCATTGCCCTTAACTCAATCTATGCCCCTCTACCCTTTGTAACAGGAGAGACTACATTTCCCAGAATTCCTTCTCTCTCTGTCTCTCTGTCTCTCTGTCTCTGTCTCTCTCTCTCTCTCTCTCTCTCTCTCTCTCTCTCTCTCTCTCTCTACCAATGAGGAAAATTTGTGAATGAAGATTGTCAAGGGGAGAAATAACCAGGTTCCTAACACATTCCCAGCATAGGCTGCTCTGCCTTTTGGCCCTGGTTCAGTTGTTTCAGAAAGATCTGCTTTAGCTGAGGAGACAGCTCAGCAGTTAGAGGCACTTGCTTGCAGAAAGCTCTGCTTTGCTCTAATTCTTGCCAGATCCTCCAGGCACATGATAATCTGTGGCCCCACTTCTCTAGTATCCCCAAAGCCTTGCCAATGTCGAGTTTGCTGCCTTTGTTGTTGCTAAGCACTGAGTGGGGTCACTCTGCCTCCCATCAGGGGTGCAATAGATTCCTTGTATCAGACTCATTGGGGAAAATCTCCAGTTATCTTGGTTCTGTTCTCATTCCTCAGGCCACCTGACTACGTGCAGAGAGGAGATCACAAAAACAAGAAAGAGGAGCTCTGTTTCTTCCTGTGTGATCAGTCAGGGACTATTATGTCACTTTGTCTCAATAGATAACATTATAAACCCGAGAATAAATCCACAAACATTTCCTGAGCACTAACTTTCTATAGTGTGTTTTAGTAATAACTGTCACACAAATAATTTGCTAAGACAATAGCTTCTAGCTTGGTGCAATGACAAAGAATTGTACCGTAATAAAATTAGCTGGAGATTGTAATAGCGGGACACTGGCTCTCTTCCTAAGCTTCTGGGCCCTGACATGAGGATTGAGGCTGCAGGATTACCACTGCACTGTACAACCCTCCACATCCTGTGTAAGTATTTCACTGACCACTGTGAGCCCAGGACTTGCCCCACAAGCAAGTACGGCCATGGTTGCCAGGGCCGTGCTGACAGGTCAGGTCCTCAATGGGTACTCACCCATCTGTTGTACCATTCTTTCTTGATTTAATAGCGAAGCTTCGGAGACATTAACCACCACTGAACATCCACACATAAGGGGCCACGGATGGCCTCATTAGTTGGAAACTCAGAGATGACCCTCATGTCCATGGCTCCGAGAGAGAGGGACATGGGTTTTCTGTCCTTCAGAAAATGCCTCTTATGTCTGGACATATTTCTAATGGTTCTGTTTTAAGAATCATATTTCAGATCTCTCTGAAGGACTAGAGCTACTCCTATAGGAAGTTTTTTGATTGAACCATTGAAAAAGAAGACGTCAGAATGTCAAAGCATGAGGGCAGTGGTAGTTACAAGCTTACCAAGATACTTGAGCATGTGCAGGGTGCTTTCATAGACATTAGCTCAGTTGTGCTAGATTTTTGGACACTTTTCTGGGGGGAAATGGGGCCTAGAAGTCTGTTCTCAAACAGATGATTTCAAACTTGAAGTATTTTAAGTACTGTGTACTTCTGCATTATGAGAGATGTGCCCCGTGTGTGTGTGTGTGTGTGTGTGTGTGTGTGTGTGTGTGTGTATGTATGTATGTACATACAAGTTCATATGTGTGAATGCAGGCTTGGGTGTGCTAAAGCAAGTGTGTGAAGGTCAGAGACAACCTCAGCTGTCAGTCCTCTCCTTCCACAGGGCTTGAGGCCAAGTCCTATTTCCCTGATCCTGGCTGCCTTGTCATGTGACCTTCCTTGTGAGTTTCCAGGGTATTCTACTGTCCAGTCTTATCATGAAAATTTAAAGGCCAACAACTTGAAACAATCTAGTCAGGAGACTTGGGCCGCTTATAACTAGCTTGGAGGAAATTTTCAAAATTAGTTATTTAGCTAAACAGTTGCCTTCTTTTGTTTCAGTGGGCTCAAGTCCCCAGAAGCTTTTGATGCTGTCCTGATGTTGAAGGCTTTGTTCCCAGAAGGTGGTGCTATTGAGGTGTGATTTGTAGTGAGCGCTGACCTCATCAATGGATCCATAGGCTGATGAATTCATGAATGGACTGTCAGGAGATAGGCCTGCTTGGACGAGGTAGGTCACTAACCCCTTCCTCTCTCTTCTTTCTGGATGCCATGTGAGCAGTGAGTGGAAGACAGCAACTTAGCCCCATCACTTCTTCCTACCATGATGTAGGCAAGTTACCATGGACTCAAATTGTGAGCCCAGGTAAATCCTTCACCCCTCAGGCTGTCTTTCCAGGGATTTGTTACAGTAATGAATAGTGGAGAATACAAATGATGGCATGAAGAACATAATAGAAACAGTAAACTCTGGCATGACATATTTAGAGCTATGTTTCTCTCAACAGTGAGTTTATTTTTTTCTTTATATAAGAGAAACAACCCATTAATTTTTTTCTCTAACTCCCAGGGTTATACCTAATGTAAATCTATTTAGATTTTTCATAAATATCTTTAAATTTCCACAAATGTGTAAACAGATGCAAAGTTTTAGGCTGCTTTAAGGTAGATTGAATGCTACTTTATTTACTTATTATTTTGTTAGTTTAGGATTTTTTTTTTTGAGATAAGGTCTTGGTAAGTAGCTGAGGTTTGCCTGGCATTTGCAACACTCCCTGGCATAATTTCTCTAGTGCTGATCTTACAGGCATGTGTCACTGTGTCTGTCAGAATTCCACTTTAGTACATAGCAACTCTATCACAACTTTCCCCCCTTAGACAATGAAATACCTTCACCAACCCCAGCTTAAAATAATGGCAGCACCATTCATTCAAAGACCAAGTTTTTGCTGAACACCTGCAGGTCCGAGCATAATGCTAGGAGTGAGGGTATCGAGCAAGACCCACCACTCATGTGGCTGTGGACCAATGGCAGATGCCTGAGCTCGTCACTGTCAATAGCATAGATTCCTACATTACTTCTAGCACTGAGGACAAGGTACAGGTTTTCCTGTAGTGATAATACTTCTTATTATGTCAAATGATTACTATATATGTATTCTACTTGGCTGCATGGATGTATCCATAGAGTTGTTCTTCCAAATTCTCAGGGGATATGGCTCACAACCCCCAGTGGATTCCTTAAACTGTGAGTCCTATGCAAACTGAGTCTTTTTCCAATGCTGTTCGTGGCATTGCCACATAGTGCCAGAGTCAATCTGTCTTTCCATATTTTATGTTTCGTGCTTCCTTTGCCTCCCCATTTTGTACTTTGGGGCCATATTAAGTGAAATAAGAGCTGCTTTAACACAAGCACTGCGGTTCCATAATAGTCATTCTGCTAGCCTGGTGGCTGTGAGTGGGCTCGCACACAGGTAGACAGTGCTCTACGCTGGACACAGGGATGGTTCAATAGAGACTGTAATTCATGAGGAGAAAGGTGGAGCCAGATGGCTTAGATTTATTGTACTCATAATAGCACAGAATGTTAAAACTTATGAATTATTTCTGATAATTTCCACTTCATGCTTGCAGACTACAAGGTAACTGGAACAGTGAATCGCAAGATCATGGATTAAAATGCATACCTATTCTAATATATATCAACACATGCATGG
>PVHP010001971.1:0-96948 GCA_004024765.1 Zapus hudsonius | reverse complement strand
TTGTGAGTTGGATCCTGGATGGGAGAAAAAGTGAGGTTTTATAATCTTGAGTGTCCTCACATGGGTATATTATAATAGTTGTATAATTTTGTCATCTGTGAGTCAATGATTTGTATCATTGCTTATAGTGGGACATGACATCAAAACTACATCCTCAGTAATCTCACTCTAAAGTCCAAATAAACATAAATTTATATTCCAAGACTATAGCACATAAAAACAAGACATCTAAACAAGAATTAGTAGGTTCAACAAACAATTAAATTAAAAAACTTATTAACTTTAGAGAATTAATAAAATTAACTTTAAAATAAATAACTTCAATATATCTAAAATATAATCCATGTCATTGTACTTGATAATGAAACACTGTGAAACACACACACACACACACACACACACACACACACACACACACACACACACACACACTAACTTCACAGGGGCAATCTTTAAAACTGCCCGAAAGAGAAGATATAGGACCCTAAAGGCACTTGGCCAACAGATTTCTTAAAAGCGCCAGTGAAAGACATTTGGGAAAAAATTTGCAAATATAAAGACCAAAACAAATATAAATAAGACAGAAAACATATGCATATGTTCTAAACTTGATAGTTAAAGTCAACAGCATAACTGTCTTCAAATTATAAAATTAAGTATATGTGTCTTAAAAATGACATGTAAAATACAAAGATTTGGAGAAGATGAGTGGACAAAGCTATGTCATAAAAATATTAACTCAAAGTAAGCCAATGACAATTAATTCAGAAAAAAATCTCAAGGCAAAAGCATCTTTAGGGATAATAAAATTACTTAATCATAGCTAACATTTGAATTTCCCAGATACTAGTGTTTTTGGTCATTTTGATTCCATGGCCTATTTACTTTTTTAAATAATTAATTTATCTACTTATAAATATTTAGGGGGTACAAAATAGTACTGTGATTTTTTTAAATACAATATGGAATGATTAAATAAAGCTAGCTTGAATCTCAGTCACCTTAAATATATAACATTTTTGTGATTAGAATATTAGAAACTTTGGGGTTCCTTAACTGCCTACACATATTCTTATATTTTATATATCTACTTATAAGAGATTAACTTCTGGATAAAATAGACTTCTAAGAAAATAATGCCCCTTTTTGGACGTACCCACCCTGGAGAATCCACAGGGGGAGGCGTTAACAGGGAGAGAGAATATAAGCCCCCTGCATGCCAAGATCACAGAGGTTTCTGCCTTAGCTCTTTTTTTCTAAAGAATGTATCCATACTTCCTTGCTTACTCTGGTTCTGTTCTGACTGCTTCCTCTACGCTTGTGTTCTAAGTTCTTCTCACTTGGGAGCACAGGAACTGAGAGTGCAGAAGAAACTCTGCAACCAGGGGAAGGAGGCAATATATGCTGTGAAAAATAATGACAAAGTCAGGAGACAAAGAGACACTATGAGAGCAGTGCCCTTGACAGGGTGGTAAAGGAAAGCTTTTAAAAATCAAGTGGCATTTGAGCAGAGGCACAAAGGAAGAGAGGGAGATAGCAAAATGGGTGGGAGAGAAGCATCTTTCCCCACGAGGATTGGCCTGGGCAAACATCTGGATCTTAGAGTGTAGTTAGCAGGTGCATGGAATGCGGGGAGGCCATGAGGCCATTGTGAAGGAGTGTGTGATTTAAAACAGACGGCCAGAAATATAAAGGGTGTAGTGGGTCAGAGGATGTCAACTTGATGGCCATTGTAGCAAGTTTGCATTTTTTCAGGATAAGACGCCTGTGGACAAGAATCAGACACTCCCTTTCAAAGGCTGTTTGGCTCTGCTGTAGAGTTTAGACTGATAGCTGGGGCTAGAAAGAAAAAGGAAGCTAGACTGCCTGCTGTTGAAATAGTGTGAATGAGAGATGACGATGGCTTGCACCCCGACAGCAATGAGAAGAAACAAGATTTGGAGTAGATAGGAAGATGGAATCCACAGGATTTGGTATGAGAGAAAAGAGTGAGGAAGAACTGCATACCTTTTAATTTTGAATCTGGTAAAATAAGAGTGGTTTGTGATTGAAATGGGAGCAGGCATAGGTGGGAAAACTAAAAATGAGAATAGAATATTCAACATAGAGAAAATGAGGGTCTGGGGAAGATAGCTCAGTGCTTAAAGTCTGCTAGCCTGAGTTTAATCCCCAGAACTCACATAAAGCTAGGTGCAAAACAGTGTGCACATATGTGACCACACCACACCTACAACAGGGGAGGATACTCACCCTGGCCAGCTAGACTGGCCTGTCCAATGGCAAAACAGCAAGACACAAAGTGGAAGAGGAGACTCAACCCTGAGGTACACATGCACAAAATGAAGAAGGAAATTAATTAAAGAAAAATGATATAATGTCAAAAACAGAGGTTAGCTTAAAAGCCACAGTATGAACTGCAAAAGCACAGCCTTCCCAAAAGATGGCCTGAGATAAGGTCCTGCACAGCATGGGCATGTAAGCCTATAGCTTTCACAATAGCAAAGAACTATGCTGGAATCTAGAAAGTTTGAAAAAAAATACAAAAAGTAAAATGAAGAAAATCAATAGATTTTTTAATCCTAATATGGAAGGATGCATTTTGATTCATTTTATGCTTGCAATGACTACTCATTTAAAAGTACTGAACAGATTTTTTTAAAGAATATACTTAATAGTCCAATGTTTGTGCTTTTTATCAGAACATAAATGGTTATTATTCCATTAACTATCCCATAAATACAAGACTTTTCAGTTCTGGGGCCAAACCTAGGACCTTGTGCTTTCTAGGTACATGCTCTACCACTGAAACAAATTTCCAATGCCGCAACATAATTTTTAAATGATTGCATAATATTTTAACATGTGTGGTCTTTTAAGTTAATAATTTTTTCTTTCTTTCTTGTTTTCTTTCTTTCTTTTTATTGAGTAGAAACTTTGTATGAACAAGTCATATGTGGGTACCACTGTTTCCCTCCTCCCTGCCCCTATTCCCTTCAAGGCCCACTACAGTGGGATCGGGGGCTATGGTTGTGCAAGCAGCAGACAGTCATGGGGGGCAGTGTCTCTGGATATTTCCCCATCATGGCTCCTGCAATCTTTCCACCCCCCTCTTCCGCAAAGTTCCCTGAGCCAAGATGGGTGAGTCAACTTTAGTGTTGAGCTCTTAGCAGTGTCTAGATTTCTGCTTTGGGACGATTTGAGTATCCTGGGTGACTGTCTTGATCATTCCGAGTTCTCGATGCCTTCTGAAAGATAAAAACAGATTCTCCAACAGATAGTGAAGTCAGCATAGGTTGAATGGGACAGGCATTGTTAGTTTGGCACAATTATAATGTGTATAGCCTTTCTTCCTTCCTTCCTTCCTTCCTTCCTTCCTTCCTTCCTTCCTTCCTTCCTTCCTTCCTTCCTTCCTTCCTTCCTTCCTTCCTTCCTTCCTTCTTTCTTTCTTTCTTTCTTTCTTTCTTTCTTTCTTTCTTGTCCATAATGTGTTACATTATTTAGTGGGCAAACAATGAGTTGTTATCCCCAATTCCTCGATGCCCCCCCATCCCCAATCAGCTGGACATCCTCCTCCATGGATCGTCTGGATCAGTCCTTGTGATAGGGGACCATGGATAGCCTAGTATGCAGCCAGGTTCTCATGGCCCTAGTATGTTGTTACTGAGGGGTGCCATGCCTCTGGATAGTCTCCCCCACCACGACTCTCATAATCTTTCCATCCCCTCTTCTGCTCAGTTCCCTGAGTCGTGGTGGATGAGTATTAAGGCTGCTTTAATGTTGTGACCTTAGGGGTCTTTGTGTCGAAAATCATTGGTTTCTGTCTCACTGGCTTATCCTGTGTTGATTGAATGGCAGTGGCTGTGGGTCCCTTATTCATCCCATTATTCTCTGCGGGGTTCACCATATAGATCCTCCACAATATGACTGTGTTGGCTCATCTCTTGCCAGGATCTCAGCTATCGGCCTATGGTTGGTTGGTAGGGTTAGATGGGCCACAGCTCTCTCACTGCATCCTGAAATATACAAACATGTTCTCCATTGGAGAGTGAGATCAGTGTAGGTTAACAAATATACACAAATCTGGATTACCTAGATTCTATTTTTAGTAGCCTCCCTGTCAATCGCTCCCATAGTACATCTTGTCTTGGGAGCCCAAGAGTATGGGATCCGGTGCCTATCACCCTGAATCCTCAGTTCCAGACAAGGGCTCCCCCTCACTAAATGGAAAATTTGGCCAAATTTAAAAGCTGTTGATTATCTCCCCCAGGCCCAGGCTCCTCCATTGCACAAGTGCTTTTTTCTTGGTTTGCTGTTCTCTCCCAGTAGGAGGTGTGGTCAGCCTACTCATGGCGTCAGACTGTGTTTCATGTCAGTGGTCTCTGTTTATTCCAGCTGTTGTTAATCAGTTTCCCCCAGCAACTTGTGCAGTGCCTTCCAGCACTACACTAACTGCCTTCTGGGGGCTGGATACCATTCCAGACCTCGAAGGGTCTCTCGATGCTGATCTATGGCATTCTGTGGTTTCTTCAGCAACAGGGTTTTGCCTCAGGCCTGGGGAGGGCACTTAAGAGCTTTGACAGAATTCTGTCTTGTTTTTGGAACCTCATGGGTCACTTTGGTCAACAGCTCAGTGAGGGAAGGAACCGGTGGTTGGAACCAGGGGTTGTCAGACTGATCAAATTATTCACAGGCTTAGACTCTCCCCTACCACTCATGGCCCCTCTTGCCAGTTGACGCCCACTACTTGTTCAATAGATTACAGTATGCTCTTGAGGATTTTATGTTTTTGAACCTAATTTGGTTTAGCCTCATGCTTAAGCCATTCCCCTCCCCCCATTCCTTACCCCTCATTCATAACCTCTCACTTCTTTCTACTAGTCTGCGTAGAGTTTACGGTTATTCTGGTTAAGGACTGCATATAAGGGAGAATATGTGGCGTTCGATTCTCTGTTCTTTTGAGTGTTCACTTAGTAAGATCTGCTCAAAGTCAGACCATTTTTTCCCTAAATTTCGATATGTCATTTTTCCTTTCAGCTGAGTAAAATTCCATCATGTAAATATACCATAGTTTCACTGCCCATTCCTCCATGGATGGGCATTTGGGTTGATTCCAATTCTTGGCTATTATGAATTGAGCTGCTATAAATATAGTTGAGTGTTTCTGCATCAAGATGTGACATCTTGTGGATAGATGCCTAGTAGAGGGATAGCTGGGTCCATTGGTAGTTCTATGTCCATTCTGTTCAGGAGTCTCCACACTGCTTTCCATAGCGGTTGAGCAAGTTTGCATTCCCACCAGGAGTGAATGAGGGGTCCGTTTTCCCCTCATCCTCGCCAGCAATGTTTGTTGTTGGTTTTCTTTATGATTGCCATTCTGACTGGGGTTTGTCAATCTTATTGACTTTTTCAAAGAACCAACTCTTTGATTTGTCTATTTTTTAAGTTGTTTTCTTTGTTTCCAAGTCATTGATCTTGGCTCTGTTCTTAATTATTTCCTTGCGTCTGGAGCTCCTTGGGTTGGATTTTTCCATCTGTTCTAATGACCTTAGGTGGGATGATAGGTGGTGATTTGAGACCTCTCTGTCTTCATTATGTAGGCATTTAATGCAATGAATTTCCCCCTTAGGACTGCCATCATTGTGTCCAACACGTTCTGAAATGTTGTGTCCTCATTATAATTTGTTTCTAGGAAATTCTGGATTTCCTGTCTGATTTCTTGTTTGACCCATTCATTGTTCAGGAGCGAGTTGTTCAGTTGCCAATATCTGTTGAAATTTTTGGATCCTCTTCCATTGTTAATTTCTGGTTTTAATGTATTGTGGTCCTGTATGATGCAGGGGATTACGCTGATCTTTCTAAATTTGCTGAGGGATGATTTATGTCCAAGTACGTGATCTATTTTGGAGAAGGTTCCATGTGCTGATGGAGAAGAATCTGTAATCTGTGTCCTTGGGATGGAATGTTCTGTAAATGTCTGTTATCCCTAGTTTGTCTATGGTGCTGTTGAGCAACTTTATTTCCCTGCTTGTCCTTTGTTTGGAAGATCTGTCCAGGGATGACAGTGGAGTGTTAGTCTCCTACTATGATGGTCTTAGCATCTACATCTACTTTGCTTTTGAGTAATTTATGCTTTATGAACTGAGGGGCCCTTGCATTTGGTGCATACATATTTAATATAGTGATGTCTTCTTGTTGTATCATTCCCTTGATCAGTAGGAAGTGGCCATCATTGTCCTTTTTTATTGCTTTCAGTTTAAAGTCTATTTTGTCAGATATTAGAATAGCTACACCTGCTTTTTTATTATTCCCACATGCCTGAAAAATTGTTTTCCATCTTTTTACTCTCAGTAGGCTACTGTCTCTAGTGATAAGGTGTGTTTCCTGAAGGCAACAGATGGAGGGGTCCATTTTTCTGATCCAACCTGCTATCCTGTGTCTTTTTATAGGAGAGTTGAGACCATTTACATTCAAAGTTATGACTATGAGGGTTGCTTTAAACCCTGCCATGTTGAAGAGACTCTGGGGGTTGATATCTGAGCTGTTGTTGCTATCTCTTTGGTGTTACCTTGCTGGCTCCCTGTTCCTTTACTGGGGTCGGTTATTTGTTTCATCTGCATGTGATATCTCATGTAGTATCTTTTGAAGTTTTGGCTTTGTGTTCAAGTAATTGTAGAGCTAGTTAGTCTCGTGGAGTACTTTAATTTCTCCATCTATTATGATGGATAACTGCTGGGTAGATTAGTCTAGGTTGGAATCCATTCTTCTTTAGGCCTAGAATCGCTTTGTTCCAAGCTCTCCTGGCTTTTAAAGTTTCTATGGAGAAATCTGACATGATTCTGACGGGTTTTCCTTTATATGTGAGTTTCCTTTCTCTCGCTGTTCTAAGGACTCTCTCTTTACCCTCAATGTTTGGCATTGTAACTAAGATATGTCTTGGGGAGTTCCTCCTTTGGTCCAACTTGTTTGGGGTCCTCCATATCTCTTTTAGATGTACAGGACTATCTCTTGCCAAGTATGGAAAGTTTTCTTGAATAATTCTGTTGAAAATATTTTCTGTGCCCCTAGCTTGTTTTTTTTTTCTCCTTCTGGGATCCCCCTGATCCTGAGATTAGGTCTTTTTATGGTATCCCACATTTCCCTTGAGTCTTATTCACTTGCTCTTTTGAATTTTGCCAAATTTCTGATTTCTCTCGAATTCTCCTCTGTTTTGTTTTCCATGTTGGAGGTTCTGTTTTCCCAGTGATTAATCCTGTTGGTAAGAGATTCTAGGGATGTTCTTATTATCTTACTATGGTTTTTGTTTTCTACAACTACTTTTTGGGTTGCTTCTATCATCCTGTTGAGATGTGATTTAATTTCAAGATTTGATTTAATTACTTCTTCCTAATAGTCATTCTTATATTTGCAAATGTCTTCGGTTAATTTGGAAAGCTGGTTTTTGAAACCTTCAGTTTGTGGGCTTGCCTTTAGGTTTGTTATATCACTTCTGAGGTCGATTTGGCTATTCTCTAGTATATTAAGCTTGGCGGCAAAGCTTGTGAGTTGACTTTTTACTTGTTCAAGTTGCTTGCCCATTTCTTATATGGCTAATAAGAGGTTCTCCTTCGTATCTGCACCACTATGATCGGGGCTTAGTGTTGTGTCGTCCTTGGGCCTGTCTCTGCTCCCTCTCTTTAGTGGTAATCGCTGTTGCTATTTGGTATAGTTTCCTCAGTTGGTGTAGTATTCTTACTTTGAGGTCTGCCCATTTTGCTTCCACTGGAGGTGGTTGGTGGGATGCCTTTGATATGTCTGGGCGGGAAATACAGCCTCCGAACCCAGGCGGGAATCGCAACCTCGGGACCCAGGCAGGAAACGCAGCCTCCGGACTCAGATGGGAGAGGGAACATCCAGACCAGGGTGGGAAAGGAAGCCTCTAGACCCGGGTGGGAGATGGAACCTTTGGACCCAAGCGAGAAGAAGAAAGGGAACCTCCGGACCGGGCAGAAAATCCTGCTCCTGGACCCCGGTGGGGGAGGGAACCTCTGGACCCAGGCAGGAAACACAACCTCTGGACCTGGGCAGGACAGGGAACCTCAGGACCCAAGTGGTAAACTCATCCTCTGGACCTGGGTCCGGGAGGGAAGTTCCGAACCCAGGCGGGAAACGCAGCCTCTGGACACAGGTAGGGGAGGGAAGCTCTGGACTCAAGTGGGAAACACAGCCTCTGGACCCAGGCGGGGGAGGGAAGCTATGGACCCAAGTGGGAAACGTAGCCTTGGGTTCCTTGGACATGGGAAAGCAGCTGCTGGGCTTCCACTGCGGGGGATGGGGTGGCGGCGGTTGGGGGGTGCTTGAGAGAGGGAGGCAAGTGGCAGGGGGTGTCCGGGGGCACAGAGCTCAGTTGGCTCAGACTGCTGCAGTGGGTCCCTATGGCTGGGCTGTAGCACTTATGACCTCAGGCGTTCCCTTATCCTTCGAGCGGTTCTGATTGGTAGAATCTGTTGCAAGGAAGTGTCAGGAGCTGGGAGCCTGGCCACAGCTTGTGTCCCCAGCCTGTATCACCACTGAAAACCCTAACCCTTGCTCCCCCGCGGACACCTCGTGGCTTCTAGTCCTTCATCTTGAACCGGAACTGTATAGCTTTTCTTTAGGCCCATGGTTACTGGAAGCTTCCCCTTGGAGTCCAGATTCTTGGTCTCTATAGGAATTTGGCTTGGATCCTTGTATGAGTTCCTTGCCCATAGTTGATCTCTTAGCCAATCAGAGTGGATCTGATTCAGATCTGATCATATCCAATCAGAGAGCCCTTGATTACCACCTAAGTTAAATGCCACTATTGCACAGGTATTAAATTGAATGTTTTTTTATTACCAGTGTTCTTTATTTGTGTTGTTCCTATAATGTTTGTTTTATTCTTGATAAAACAATGACATTTATTTATAATTTATAATTTTATTTATTATTTGTTTATTTATTTTGTTTTTTCCAGGAAGGGTCTCACTCTAGGCTACACTGGCCTGGAATTCACTGTGTTGTCCCAAGCTGGCTTGAAACTCACAGTGATCCTCCTACCTCTGCCTCCAGAGTGCTGGGATTAAAGGCATGTGTCATCATGCTTGACAGAAACAATGACATTTATAGCATGACTTATTTATTGCATCTGCCACTATTTCTAAAGCCAATGACTCACACTTCTAATTATTTTTGAAAATAAAGAATTATAAAACATTGGAATTTTTAGAGGCAATACAGTTCACATTCATGAAAGGATTTTATTATTTTTTCTTTTTTTCATTTTTAATGTTTTTATTGGCTTAAAATTCTATATATTAACACAACAATATGCTCAGTATCATAGGTTATAAGATAAAGCCATTGAATCCATGATGGCATTCCCTTTTTTGCGTTAGTTACTCAACCCCCCCCCCATGACTCTTACATTCTTTCCACCCCCTCTTCCGCAAATTTATCTGAATCATAGTGGGTGAATTCAAATTTTCCATAGTTATTAGGATTTATTTTTTGAGTCTCCTGATATAAGTGAATTAGCACTGGGTCATATGAAATTAGTCTTCAAGTTCTTTAGAGACAAGACTTAGACAGTTTTAGGAATGACAGAAAGCCAAATCTAGAGATTCTAGGCATAATAAGGATCATCCTTTTAAAAATGTCCCCCAGTGATTTTAGACTAATAAACACATTTTTAAAATTATTAAAAATTTAGGAAAGAGAATAAGTTTGTTTCACTCCCTTACCTTCACAATACTTAGTCCTAGATGTTCATTTACTGGCTGTGAGTTTTTGGAAAAGTTTCTAATCTTCAGTTTCCTTACAAATAAGATGTGTTAATTACTGCATCATGCTTACTGGGTTGGGATGAGAATTACATATATCATGTGTAATAGCTAGTCTAGCTCAGTAGATTTTAAATAATATTAATACTGTTACTGTTACTTGAGGCCACATAAAATGGTATACTATAGTTTCTCATAAAACTAGCTAGATTCAAACATAGCTTTCTGCTTCCTAGATCTGTGGCCTTTAGATATCGTATAACCTCTGGTACCTCAGTTTCCTCATTTGTCACAAAGATATAATTATACCATCTACCCCATTTTTAAAAAAATGAATATATATATGTGGGTGTATATATATATATATATATATATATATATATATATATATATATATATATATTATATTCAAGAACAATTCTAGCACATTCTCATTGTTATATAAAGGAAATAAAATGATTAATAGATATTTTAAGCAAAAAGTGAATGGAGCAGTTATAGAATGAACCTAAGTTCTGCCATCTTTGTTTCCTCACATGCATCAATGCATCTTTTTCACTGAAGTGCTCAGTAACCAGAGAACTGTATGAATTGAAGGGTCCTCAACTTGGCCAATGCCCAATGAGGCACTTATGGGATTGCTAGGCAGGAGGTTAATGCTTGCTTCAGAATCATCAGCACTAAGATGAGTCAGCTGATGCCTGCTCTTAGATGCTTCAGGAGCGCCCAAGAAATAAAGAGAAGTACCGCGGATAGGAGGCTTCCTCTCTATAAGTTTATATGATGGTTGCATCCTGTCAAGTGGAGAAAAGTGGTTGCACATTACTGAGATAAATTTGCTTTTGGAGTTAAATGTCTTAGGTTGTCCCTAGAAAAAATGGAGTTATAGAGATGAAAGTATTTTTCCTACACCAAGATTCTTTATACAGAGTGAACCAATGGCTAAGGCTTTTAAGTAAATGAAAATTATTTTCTATAAAGCAAAGGGGAGTTTGATTGCCTCCCTAAGTTTAGGAACTATTAAGAGATCTTCAAATGAAGATCTCAAATGAAGGCTAAAGTACAGCCAAACATAATCCTCTAATTTGGAAGGTGGCCCCACAGTGGGATGAGTGGAGAAAATCACTAGCTAGCATCAAGCGTCTCAGACTTTAGGGAATGTGAGAAGGACTGACAAAGGGTATCTTGCGAAAATCCAAGGTTAGACCCAAAGGGAAGACAGTACCTTCCAGGAACCACTACTACTCCATTGTGAGCTGGGATAGAATCAGGTTTCACTGATTCTTTATAAAAATGGCATTTTGGATGGGGTTAGCCAGAGCTGGTTTTGAACACCCATAATTTGAAAATTCATCATGAAATGTGAAATAGTTTGCATGGATGTGAACACACTTTTGTGCTGGCCTTTTCCTCAATATATTTTTCTGCTGACAAGTGACAAGCATTTAGAACTCTGGAGCTGCAGAGGGAGTGGATTGTGGAAGGTGAGATTGTGGTTACCACCGACAGCCTTTGACAGAGGACACAAACCATAATTTGGAACCTGGAATGTAAACCTTTAAACAACTGAGTAACTTAACAGATCCGAATCAAGCATAAACAATGAGGTGGTTTGGAAGGGTTGGCCTTCCCACAATGTCAGGTTCTATGGAAAAATGCTTTCTCAATCTGATCTGTCACCAGAGCTCTCAAAACATGACACTCTTTGGACACAATATACTTTGATGATAAACTAGATTAGCTTTCCCTGTACAAGTGAAAGGCCACCTGTTGCCAGAATGGCCATATTCCTCGTTGGCTGTCTTGTAGCTGTCATCACTTCAATGCATCCTGCCGCCGACATGCTGGAATATAATGAATATGTCAGAAGTTGGAGGTCAGCCATCCAAGTACATGAAAACTTGGCTCGCCTGCAGTGTCAGTGTGGAGGCCTCCCCCATCGAGTGCGGAGGATTTCGGCACTACTTGATTTGTTTGCACAGGGTTTGTTGCTGTTGGACGGGTGCATTTCTGAGAGGCTTTTTGACAGCCCATTCAAATATTTTCAGTGTGGAAAAACGGCTTCCGGTTTCCAGCTCTTCAAATAATAGGGGTTGTGAAATATGTGGTAGTTGGGGGTGGTGGGAGGATTCGGTTGCTGGCTTCTACTGCCAGTGAGGCAGATCCTAGTGTTTTGACTGGAGTGGGAAGAGGGACCTCTGGTATTGCAGACCTACTAAAGAAACCTCAGCTGTGTTCACTGCATCTCTTGTCTACTTGCTTTTGGCTTTCAGTGGTATTGGGTCAAGTGGGCAGGCCACAAATCAGTCACAACTTTAGGCACAAAGAACTATTAAATGGTATATACCATGTATTTCCAGGTCCCAGATTTAAATACAGATTTCTGTATACCTGTTTTCCAGGGAGCAGGACTGGGAAACTATATGAGGTTCTCATTTACTCAGAGTATACCTATTCTTTCCTTCATTCTCCTTAGGTTGAAGTGTGTTCTAGCTAACAACATCCAGAAGAGACTCTAGGAAGTCTTTCTCAGTCTGATTAAAGAATCATGACGTCTATGAACAGAAAGGAAGAAATAGACTTGGTGATTTGTAAATGGATGCCTGGAATCTTTAAAGGCTAACTAAAGGGAAAATTCTATTCTTGGCTTTAGCAGACTTCCACCCTCGACAGTCCCCATTAACTCTTTGTTACTCGGGAAGTTCTGTGCATTTAGAGTTAGTGGCCCCTGGTTTCTACCTCTAAGTTATAACAGGACCTCTATAGTAATGGCAATCAAAATGTCCAATGTCAATCAATATGTCAAATGACCAAATGTCTCCTCAGGACTATTGTGGGGGCAAAATTGTCTTCAATTGAGGAACCACCTAGTGAGGAGGATACAGGGATTGACATTAGTCAAGGTCCCTAAAACAAGACAGAATTCTGTCAAAGCTCTTGAATACCCATCCCAGGCCAAAGGTAAGATCCTATTGCTGAAGAAACCACAGAAAGTTATCGCAAAACACCCAGAGTTCCTGCAAGATCCAGAATGGCAACCAGCCCCCAAGATGCTAGCATTTGCAGAGCTGGAAGGCGATATATAAGCGGCCAGGGGAAATTAATTGATCAATACTATTTGGAGAAAGCAGAGACCACTGATATACAACGAAGACTGTTGCCATGAAAAGGCTGAAAACAATGTCTCCTGGGAGAGATCAAATAGCCAAGAAGTGATCACTTGGGCAATTGAGGTGCCATAACCTGGGGGGGAGGGGAGAGGTATTCAACAGCTTTCAAATTGGCCAAGAAATCCCTTCAGTGTCAAGGAGCCCTTAACTGGAATTGGGATTCAGGGCAAAGTCCTATGGGAACCAAAAACTTGGGCCCCAAGGAGAAACTCCCATTACTAGAGAACTACAGAGAGGCTAATCACAATAGAATCTTGCCAAATTAGAAATGTGTGTCGCATTTAACCCATATTGACCTCACTCTCCAATGGAGATCCTGTTTGTTCTTATTTTTCAGAAGGCAGTGAGAGAGCCGAGGTCATTCCAACTCCACCAATGAGCTACAGGCAGAGGGCTGACATCCTGGTAAGAGACAAACCACCCCAGGCTTATCGTGTAGCCCCAAATGAAACCCTTGAGAGAGTGATGGGATAGCAAGAGATCTGACACCACAGCTCATCAGTCAACCCAGGATAAATCAGCATGATAGACACCAACGATTTTCAACACAACCTAAAGCAGAAGTACAGAGGCCCTTAAGATCTCAACAATAAAGCAGCCTTAATACTCATCCACCATGACTCAGGGAACTAAGTGGAAGAGGGGGTGGAAAGAGTGTAAGAGCCATGGTGGGGGAGAATATCCAGAGACATGGCCCCCCTCAGCAACAACACACAAGGTGGGGGGAGGGGGACCTGAATGCCTCTTGTGCTATCCTTAACCTCCTACCCCAAGGAACCATCCAGTATGCCCACGGAGGAGAATACCCAGTGGATTGAGGATAGGGAGGAGGGAATTAGGATACCAATGTAATATTTACTAATACAATGTATCTAATTTTGGACAATAAAAATGTCAATTAAAAAAATGAAACAAATTATGGGCTGGAGAGATGGTTCGGTGGTTAAAAGTGCTTGCTTGCAAAGCCTGACAATCCAGGTTCGATTTCCTTTGTGCCCATGTAAAGCCAGATGCACAAAGTGATGAATGCCCCAGAAGCTTGTTTGCAGGAGCAGGACTCTCTGGTGCACCCATTCTCCTTTTTAAATAAAGACGTATTTTGAAAAGAAGCAAATCGTATGCATAAGTCCATCCTCCCAAATTCATCTCCATAGTGTTAAAATATCAACTGAAAAAGAGTGGTAACTCATGTTCATATATACTAAGAGACTGTGCTTGGGTACTTTTATCTACTGTTTGTGTCGTATTAAGAACAGAGATAGAGAAGGGTAGGGGGTAGCCCTTATTTGCGGAGGGACTCAGCCCTGTTTTAAGTCACTTAGTGTGTTATTTCCCTTGATCCTTAACAAATGCATCCGCCTACACTCTTGTCAGCTAAATGTGCTTGAGCTCAGAGCATGGAGGGCTTCCCCAAGCTTGTGTCTTTAGTAAATGATTGACCACTGCACCTGCAGCCTGTGTGTTAACAGCTTCATCCTCCCTGGGCTGGACCACAGCAGAAAGAGACCTGCTTTTGTGGAGGAACTGTTGCTGGTGCCCAGCAGCGATGCTCAGCACAGCTCTTTCTAGCACTTTCACATAATTTAGGCCTCGTGAGTCACATCCTATAATCGCTTTTATGAGAACAAAGTGGCAAATAGCTAATTTAAAATTATCCTTGTCAAGAGAAGATAAGAAAATTACCTGTGGGTTTGATAAAAGAAAAAAAAACCCAACATTTTATATCTTTCCTAAAACAGTTGTTAAATTTTATTTGAGTTGCAACCTTATAAACTTAGACCTATAATGCATGGGCAAGATGCAAGCGCAATATGAAACCGAATTGCCCCACAATGCTCAATTTGTGTTAATTAACTTAGTGTTTAATTTCTGCTATTTGTTTCCTCAATCTATGTGTGTTGTCAAGAACCATCTGCCTCCTATGTTCTACCTGCCCTTTCTTGGTTGGCTAGTGGAGGTTTATAAGTGACATGGACAATACTCAGGATTGGACAGAGCAACACAAAGTGAAATGAACTTAGACTCTAATGCCTCTATAGCCTGAACAAATAAAAGAACAAATTTTGCCTCGTATGTTTTCTTAGCATAATACCAAAGTGCCTTCCTTCTTCTTTATTTTTTAAAATTATTTATTTATTTATGAATAAAGGAAAGACAAGAGAGGGGGGGCATGCTAGGGCATCTTGCCAATGCATGGGCCACTTTGCATCTGGTTTTATAAGACTACTGGGGAATTGAACCTGCCCTGGCAGGCTTCACAAGCAGGTATGTGCCACTACATCAGGCTAGCAATCACTGACTTTTTTTTTTTAAAAAAATAGCATTTTTTTCTCAAGTTGAAATCAGGATACCTTTTGTTATCAAAGGCATTGAAACATCTCCAAGCAGGCAGCATGAACCCTTGCTTTGGATGTCCACATCATTGCATCTCAGTTGAGTCGTGTACACTGTTGCTATGCCATGTTGAGTTTTTCATTTTATTTATTTATTTCAAAAAGATTCCACTATGATTGTGTACTGAGAGATGTGATTGTGCACAATGACATAGAAACAGAACAGAGAGATGGACACTCGATCCATTCATTATTGGACTTTTAGCCATAACCCCCTTAATATTTAAGAGAACTAGCCAAGGAAGAGCCTCTCAAAAAGAACTATGTCCCCTGATGTTTTCGAGAAAAATCAAAGTAAACTGTGGCACTATAATAAAATAATATGGAAAAGGTGAAAGATTTATCCGATCTGAAGAGAAACCTGAGCCCACTAAATAAATGTTGTAACTCATTATGGACATTAAAAAAAATAAAATAAAAAAAATAAAAAAATTAAAAAAAAGAATATCAAGAAAAAAAAATAAAATAAAATAATATGGAAATCAGGTGATTTGTATATAAAGATGATTCCTGATGGATTATTTCTTTTTTGTAGAATATTTTATGACTTTGGAAAACTACCAAGTGAAAACAATAACAACTATTGCATATACAATATTAGTTCAATGACTAAACAAAAAAAATCAAGAAATACATCAAATTGCTAGCAATGATAAGATTTTGGGAACTTACTTTTGCATTTTTATTTGGATTTTGATTCCAAAATTTTTTTACAATGATTAAACCTGTCTTTCAAAATCAGGAAAAAAAGTAAACTTAGTACAGGTTCTTTTTTTTTATGAGTGAACTATTTCAGAAATGATCCATGGGACAGTGGGATGGCTCGTGTGAGGGAAGCTTGGGTGTCTGTGGGATGCCTGACTGTGAGTGCCGGGTGCTGGTTGCATTGCTTGACTGTGGAGGTCCTTCTGCAGGAGGCAGAGTCATCTTCCTTCCTGCTTTGGGAGAACACATGGACTCTGAAACTGTCGTGATTCTATTTTTCCTCCTTTTGGCTGAATTACTCATTGATGGACATCAAACCGATTTTAAATTGATGATGCTACCAGGATGAAAATCATTTGGCATTTAAGAACAGATATAATTTAACAGGACTCAGGTGTACTTGTATAGAAGGGGTGATTTCTAATGGTCTCTAGCAGGGTGAATAACTATGGTTGGCCGTGGTCACTTGTACATTGAAAAATGACAAGAAGAGAGGATTTTAAATGTCATTAATGTGAGGTACTGATAAACATTTCAGGTGATGCATATGTCAATTACCTTATCTGATCATTGCACACTGATTACATATATTGAAATGCCATACTCCAGATACATGTATAATCACTGTATCAGTTAAATATGAAAATGGGAAAAGTAGACATCATCAAACTTAGTTTTGAGAAACACTTGATCATTTGAGAAGATTTCACAGTGTCCTGTGTTTTTAATGGTATTGCATAGGATGCTACAATATTCTGCAAAGATAATGATTATTAGTTTATGAGTTAAATTTTATATAACCTTTCCAAAGACACTTAAAACAATGATTATGATACAAATTTAAAATGATTTTCAACCCCATACTAGCAAGGCTTATATCCCAGCTTAGGTGAGACTCATATGCATCTCTAACCTTCCACACACTTGATGAATTGCTGGCATGACTTCTATGTTGCTTCTTCCCCCTCTGCCAAGTTTCTCTTGGCACTGATTAAAAACTACATATGAACTCGAGATATGCTAAAATGTAAAAAGTTCTCATCTTAGACATGATGAAATACCATAATAAATAACATTATTGAGTGCATACAATATGCTACTTTTATTATCCTTATTCATCTTCATAATTACCCAAGTTAGTAGTATAGTTATTGCCTTCACTGTAGTGATGAAGAAAATAGGGTCGTAGGGAAGTTAAGTCATGTTGCCCAAATAAAAAGCAGAATTGAGTCAGAGTGTAAAATTGCAAGTGCCTGTTCCCTTCACTTCCCTACTTCCAGTCCAGTAAAACTTCATTTTTAAAAAAAATATTTTGCAAAACTGTCTCTGATGGTTAGGTTTTGTTGTCAACTTGATCTTTTTAATTATCTTGGGTGGGTCTCTGAGGATGTTTACAGGAAGGCAGCCTCTCAGTAGGCGGCAGATTGTAAAGAAGCTCAAAGAAGCTAGAACTAAACATCCTTTCCTGTGTGGACAGTGCAGGAAGGAAATTCCAGAGACTCGGGAAGCCATTAAGTCTGGAGAAGGGTTGTAAGACCCCACCCTAAGCCTATATAAAGGAGAAGAAATTCTCTTTGACCCTCCTGCCTATTTGCTGTTCCATGTGTATGGTGTTGGTGATGGGTTTCTCTCTCTGCTTGGACCTGTGAAAAGGGAGCAGCCTCTTTTGCATTCTGGAACTTCCCCTGTATCTACAGCTACAAATAAATCCTTTCCTCCCCAAAACTGTGCCTGGCTTGAAGATTAATTCCAGCAGTGTGTGGCTGGCTAAGACATTGTCTATGATGGAAATGCCCTCTACCTGTATGGTTATTCTGGTAGCCACTTGCCACTTGGGTTCATTAGTTACTTCTCATAAATATAGTGTGGTCAGATAACATACATGTTAATTTTATTTAATTTTAATTACTTTAACACTAATTAGGTACATGTGGCCCTGGCTCTATCAATGCAACAATGGAACAAAGGCCAGTATACTCTTGGGAAAATACCCAAGCAGTTAAAGAACACAGTGCTCACTTTTTCCTCTAGCAAAACTCATATTTATACAAGTACAAATATTCTGAAGTAATTACTCTCTTGGACAATTGGATTCTTTTCATAGCCTTTTGGAAGCTGGTCAGCATAGCTTTATTGGAAAAAAAGTCTTGAGAAGAAAATTTATCTTCCCCACTGCTCATGCTATAGATATATCTGAGATAGTTTACTGTGGCCTTATTTTTATTGTTGTTACCACTAATTCTCTGTAGTTATAAAATACATTTTGCTACCAGTTTTACCTTACAAAACTTCCCCAGTGCCGTGCTTGATTCGGTTTGTGATGCCAGCTGTGGGGTTCTGGACTCTGAGCTTCACAGCTCAGAAGGGAGCCTCACCAGGTGCAGGAAGGTTTAAAGACCATCCCCTGAAGGTCATGGGAAATGTAAGGAGCTTTATGCTGGGAGAGTCCCACTACCCCAGACTTCATTCAGGGAGAGCCTGCTCTCTGCTGCTGTGTTCAGGGAAAGCCTAGCCTCCCCTCTCTGCTCTTCTACCAGAGCTCCGTGGATATTTCAGACCTCTCACACCGAAAGTGGTCAGACACCAGAAACCATATGTCATTTTTACTATTCTGACATTTCTAGCCAGAGGTTTGGCCGAGTCCTAACAGTTCAACTATTGCCCTTGAATGGAAAGAAAGACTGATTCAGGCAGGTTGTGTGATTTGCTTGATGTATTTTGGGTTTTGTTTGCTATTACAAGGAGAAGTTTCTTGATTCGTGGATGCAAGCATATCTTACTTTAAAAACACAGAAATTCTGCTGACAGACACACTGGGGTGAAAGAAGTCCCAAGTGCAGGTGAAGTGAGGTGTCATCCACTGCAGTACTTGTCCTCCCAGGGGAATCCTTAGCAGTGGCGTGGGATCCTTTCCAAGAACTCTTGTGGAGTAACGGGGCAGGAGGCTGCAGGGAGGGATGTTTCCAGCAGTGCTAATCCTTCAGTGTGGTCAAGCGAGTAAAGAAAATGAATATGTCATAATACCAATTCCTCCCTGGGTAATTCCTTTTGTAATTAAGTGGGAAAAAGAAAACAGATGGTCACCTTGTCAAATCTTATTTTCAAGTTAAATACACACAGCTCTCTTTCATAAGCAGGGTAATTCCTTTTTTCTTTAAATATCTTTATTATGAATAATTATATACCCTACCCACTTGGGTCCTTCCTCCAAGCCCATACTGGATCTGTCCATAGGTTAGGGGGTTATGAACTGCACCAGAGGTAGCCAGTTTTTCATTCTTTTTTTTTCTTCCCCCTTATGTTTTGTTGCTGAGGGGGGTGATGTCTCTGGATATTCTCCCCCACCATGGCTTTTACATTCTTTCCACCCCCACTTCCACTCAGTTCCCTGAGTCATAGTGGGTGAGTTTTGAGTCTTCTTTGTTGTTGAGATCTTAAGTATCTCTGGATCATTGCCCTGGGTTGTGTTGGGGATTGTTGGTGTCTATATCCATTGATCTTTCAAGGATTATCAAACTTGCTGTGGTGATTAGTCTCCTGTTTGTCTCCTCACTTTCTTATAGGTTTCATTTAGGCCCTGTGTGAAGGCCAGGTGTGGTTTGTCTCCTGCCAGGAAGTCAGCCATCATCCAATGTGTCATTGGTGGAATTGAGTTGTCTCTGGCTCTCTCAATGCCTTCTGAAAAATACAAACAGAATCTCCATCAGAGAGTGAGATCAATATAGGTTAAATGAGACAACATTGCTATTTGGCTAGCTCCTAGTCGGTGTAGCCTCTCTGTTGATTTCTGGTAGTGGGAATTTCACCTAGGAACCTGAGATCTTGATCCCAATAGGATAATACCATGGATCCCAGTTCCAGTTAAGGGTTCCTTGTCACTAAGCAGATCTCTTAGCCAAACATTAAGCTGTTGATTACTCTCCTCAGTTTAGTGCCACTATTGCACAGATGAGCATTTCTTGACTTGTTGGTTTCTTCCATGCAGACATGTGTTCAACATTTTCATGACATCAGTCTATATTGTATATCAGTGGTCTCTGCTTTCTCCAAATATCATTGACTAATTTACCCTGGCAGCTCATGTAACACCTTCCAATGCTACATAAGCTACCATCTGGGAGCTAGTTACCATCCTGGATCTAGAAGGATCTCTTGGTGTTGTTTGATAACACTTTATGATTTCTTCAACAATATGGTCTTACCTTAGGCCTGGGGCAGGTATTCAAGAGCTTTGACAGAAGTCTGTCACATTTTGGGAACCTCTTAGGTCTCTTTGATCAACAGCTCAGTGTGGGAAGGAACCAATAACTGGGACAAGGAGATGCAGGCCTGAGCAATTATTCTTGCGGTTAGGCTTCATCCCATTCTGTTCATGGCCCCTCGTACTTAGGTGGTACCCTCAGCTTCCTCAGTAACTTACTGTATAAAAGCTAGAGTTTTATGGCATCAATTCATTATTAGTTTAGTTTATTATATAAGTCCCCCCCACTGTCCCATCCCCCTCCCCCACAATTCATTCCATTCCCCTTTATTAACTGACAGATTTTCTTAATGTTCCAGTTTAACATGGTTAGGAACCACATATGAGGGAAAATATGCAGTGCTTGGCTCTCTGCTCTTGTGTGTGGTCACTAAGAATGATCTGCTTCAAGTGTGACCATTTTTCTTTAAATTTCATTATTACCTTTTTCCTTTCATCTGCATAGAATTCTATAGTGTATATGTACCACAACTTTGATATCCATTCATCCAGTGATGGGCATTTGGGTTGATTCCAATTCCTCGCTATTATGAATTGAGATGCTATAAACATGGTTGAGCAAGTGCCTCTGTACTTCAGTGAGGAAACGGGGGTAGATGCCCAGCAGAGGGATAGCTGGGCCTTCTGGTAGTTCTATATCCATCCTGTTCAGGAGCTTCCACACTGCTTTCCATAGTGGTTGTACAAGTTTGCCTTCCCACCAGCAGTGAATGAGGGTCCCTTTTTCCCCATATCCTTGCCAACATCTGTTGTTGGTAGATTTTTTAATGATTGCCATTCTGATTGGAGTTAGATAGAATCTCATTGTTTTGATTTGCATTTCTCTGATGATCAATGACATTGAACATTTTCTCAAATGGGAATTGGCCATTTGTATTTCTTCTTCTGTGAACTCCCTGTTGAGTTCAGTTCCCCATTTTGTGAAAGGGCTGTTTGATAATTTTTATTTAATTTTTGAGTTCTTTGTACATTCTAGATATTAGACCTCTATCTGCATTGTACCTGGCAAAGATCAACTCCCAGTTTGATGGTGGTTTATTGGCTTTGAGTATAGTATGCTTGTCTGTACAGAAGCTTGTTAGCTTGATGAGATCCCATTAGTTAAGTGATGTACTTCCTGGGCTATCAGATGTTTGTCCAAGAAGTTTTTACCCATTTCTATCTCATAGAGAGTTCCGCCAATTTTTTTCTTCCAGGGTTTTCAGAGTTTCAGGTCTTATGTTTTGGTCTTTGATCCATTTGGAGTTGATTTTTGTGCATGGTGAGAGGAAAGGGTCTAGTTTCATTTTCTTGCAAGTATGTATCCAATTTGTCCAGCACCATTTGTTAAAGATGCTATCTTTATGGGGTATTCCTTTTTAATGGTATACTTGAAAAGATAGGGAAACTAGTGGCTGGCATAGAGGCCAGGGCATGTGTGTGCCATCTCTACCTGTTTGAATGGCACTCCTGGAGAAAGCAGCCCTTGATTTCTAGGAAGGACCACCTGTATTCTGTATCATCTTGTTCAGTATTCATGGAGCTTCTCTGTGCATATGCTTCCTAGGAGTTACACCTTTCTCACCTACAGTCAAAACTCATGCATGGTGCAACAACTGTTTGCACTGAAGGGGTCATTGATGTGGAAATTAAGGAACAGAGAAGAGTTTCCATATGGCCCTTCTGCCTCTTCATGGTATTTCCTTTTTGATATGAAGGAGCTGGAGATGTGGAGGAATTGAATGAGCCAATAATTCTTCAAATCTGGAATCAATTAATCTTTCACTCATCTACTTCATAGACCAAGTAGACAAATTGGAAAGATCTTTAGTCCCTCTTTGATTTTTCTCCATGTCATGGAGAAAATAAAGAAAATATAATTTAAAAAAACAATGGAAAGCAACACAGTACTGCACAGTATTTACTGTGTACACAGTGTCCCTCTATTGAGTTCATGTGGATCAGTTTCTTCATTAAAATCAGGGGAGACAGTGGTCCTCTCTGACCTTTTCTGAGGGAATGGGCAAATGAAAATGTGATTCCTGTCTTTGCCAATTCTGAATTCCCTCGTTCACATCCTTTCATACATGCCTCCTTCTTATTTCCTTGCCCTTTAATGTGACTTTTTGAAATAGGCACACTCTGAGGATGGAAGGAAAGCCTGGAAAAGTACAGATTTTTGTCAACATGATTTATTGAGCATGTATTGTGTTCCTAGAGCTGCGTTGGGATTCTTGTGCTTACCCTTAAACAGAACACATTGATTTTCAAAAACACCATTAGCTAAGACTTTAATTTAAAATCCAGTATTTTTTTTTAATGTGGACCATTTCTCTTGGATTTCTGAAGTCTTTCACTTTATGTATTGGCTTGGGGGAAATTTTCTTTCTTTGTCTAATTCATACAGCTATAAGTAAAGGAGACAAGTTAGTGCTGGTATCTTTATAAAGATTCTTTTAAAATATCTTGATATTATGATTAGTGGACTAGCTAATTTGTAAAGGAGTTATATTTAGAATAAATGCTTTTTAAAAAATGTATATAGTCTCAGGAATCAAGTTCTACTGCATTTACACCTTTAAAATATACCTATGTGAAGCCTGAGTGGATTTAAGTGTATGAAAGGAATGAAAGTCTTTTCAACTAGGATATGTCATACCAACCCCCAATTCCCATGCTGAAATGTTGGCTAAGAGAAGAGAAAAATTTTAAAAAATGTAGAAGCCTTTGATATTCATTTTGTATTCTGTGAACATATAGAAGCTATACAAGTCTACAAGCCTAATTTTTTAAAAAAATGAAATGACCCTGAATCTTATCTTTGCCAGGCAAAGTCAGAAATGGAGACCTGGAAACTGATTAATTGATGCTTAATTAAATTTATTATTAGTAAGTTAATTGGCAAAAATCCCAGGTTCAGGTAATATGAGTCATATGAATGAGGCAACACTGCCAAAATAAATGGCCTTTTTCTCCAGATTTTCTTTCCTCTATGGTCCTTAAGGAAGGTCCTCTTTGCATTATTCAATGTTTTTTGGCTTGTTTATTATCCTCAGTGGAAATGCTGCGCAAAACCACAAATATTTCAAATGTCACTGTTATCACGGAATTACTCCTTCAGACTGCAAATGAAACCAGGAATGTTTTTGCCATTTAAAACTTCCAGAAGAAGAATGAACAAAATACTGAGTCTTCGAGGTTAAGTAAATGTGGAAAACATACATCCATTCCATGTTTATTTTGCTAATGAAAATGAAAGCTTAATAAATATTACAGATTACTTTTTCCATTTTCTGTGCATTGAAGGTTTAGTGGGTTTTCAAGTTTAAGAAGGAAATTACAAGAACATACTCATCTTTAAGATCTGAAAAGTTCACTTTTCTTAACTGACTGGGGCATATCATTTTTTTTAAAAAAAAGATTATTTTTAAAAGTTTTATACTAGTACATAATGTTGAATACATTCCCTCTATCCTCTCATCCTTCCTTTTCTCACTCCTCCCCTCTCATTAGTTCCCCTTAGATAATCTTACTTCAACTTTCATGACAAATTGATATATATGATTTTATATCTGTATATAAAATCTAAGATGCATATGATAGAAAGCACGTGGTATTTGTCTTCCTAAGACTGATTCAATCCTTCAATAAAATTATCTCCAGTTGCATCCATTTTTCTGAAAATGACATTCATTGTGCCTAAAAAATTCCATTGTGCACAGATACCACATTTTCTTTATTCATTTCTCTGTGGTAGAACCCCTAGGTTGGACCCATAATTTAGCTAGTGAGTAGTGGTGCACTAAACATTGATATGCAAGGATCTCTGTGATATGTTGACTTAGAGTCTTTTGGGTAAACACCCAGGAGTGGTATAGCTGAGTTATATGGAAAATATATATATATATATATATATATATATATATATATATATATATATATATATATATATATTAGTTTTTCAAGATTTGCATAGTGGCTGGACTAGTTTACATTCTCACCAACAGTGTATCAGAAGTTCCTTCTGCCTATATCCTCACCAAATTTATTGTTATTAATTGTTTTAATGACTGCCTTACTGACTGGGAAAAGATAGAATTGCAATGTAACTTTAATTTGCTCTGAAGCAAATTTCTTCATTATTCTGAAGATGAGTAAATTTGAACATTTTTTTTTTCATGTGCTCATTGGCCATTTTTATTCCATCTTTTCAGAGCTTTCTTTCCATTTCATTCATCCATTAATTGATTGAGTTGGTTTTATTTGTTGTTTTTTTCAATACTTTGTATAAAAAATCACTCATTATGGTCAAGTTGGCTTAATTCCAGAGATCCAGGGAAATCATCACAGGTAAATCAATAGATATAATACATTACGAAATGGGCTCAAGGACAGAAACCACATGATCATATCAATAGGGGTAGAAAAGTTTTTGACAACAATCCAGTATCCTTTCATGATTAAAAGTCCTGAAAGAATAAGACATCAGGAATAAGGAAGGGTGTCCACTTTCTCCATGCTTATTCACCATTGTTCTGGCGCTAAAGCTAGAGCAATAAGTCAAGAAAAGGAAATTAAAGGGATGTAAATATGGAAGAAAGAAATGAAAAATATCCTTACTTTCAGATGATGTGTTTCAATTCAAACAAAATTAATTTATAAAAAGCAGTAGACTTTGTAAACATCAATTAAAAACCTTCTAAGGAAGAAACTGGGGAAAGAATCCCATTCATAATTGCTTCCAAAACCAAGCCAACCTAAAACAAAACAAAACAAAACAAAATCTTGGAATAAACCTAAGGAAGGAAGTAAAAGTCTACTGTGAAAAAATTAAAATACTCAAAAGAGAAACTGAAGAAGACACAAGAAGATGGAAAGTTCTCCAATGCTCCTGAGTTAGAAGAAACATATGGTGAAAATGACTATCTTACGCAAAACAACCTACAGATTTGGTGATTTCCCCATCAAGATTTCAACTTCATAGAATAGAAAAGACATCTTAAATTTACAAGCACAAAAGACATGGAAGAGCTGAAGCAACCTTGAGAGGAAAAAAAATAAGGCAAGAAATATCACCCTACCAGATTCCATGTTATATTACAGATCCATAGTAACAAGAACAACACACTATTAACCCAAAATAGACATGCAGATTGATGGGACAGAATACAAGATCCAACCATAAACCTATGCAGCTCCAGCCACCCAGTATTTGACAAAGAGGTCAATAATATTCACTGGAGAAAAGATAGTTTCTTTAATAATTGTTACTATGAAAACTGGGTACCTATACGTAGGCTAATGAAACTATCCTTATTTATTACCCAGCACAAAAATTAACTACAAATAAAGATGTGAATATCAGTCCTGAAATTCTGAAACTACTATAAGAAAAAGCATGGAAACCATTCAGATATAGACATAGGTAAGTACTCTGATTGCTAAGGAAATAAGGCACAATAATTGACAAAATGGACCTTATGAAATTAAAACACTTCTGTATAGGAAAGGAAACAGCTGACCCAGAGAAGAAGAAGCCTTTGGAATGGGAGAAAAATATTTGCCATATGTACATCTGCCAGAGAATTCATATCTAGAATATAGAAAATGTCTTAGAAATACTAAAACAAGAAAACAACTCAATCAAAACTTGGGCTAAGGTCCTGAGCAGAAAATTCTCAAAAGAAGACACACTAATTGACAGTAAATATTTTAAGAAGTGTTCAACATCTTTATCTATCAAGGAAATATAAACTAAAACTACTCAGATTCCATTTTACCCCAATCAAAAAGTCTTTTTCAGTACTGGACATGGATTGTAAGGTCTTGTGCAGGTTAGGCAAGTGCTCCACCACTAAGAGATGTCCCCAACCAAATAGGAGAAAATATCCCTTAGATGTGTAGGGAAATCATTTGTTCTTTTAGAAAGAGTCCCATGCAACCCAGGCTGGCTTTGATCTCGCTATAGCTAAAGATGATCTGGAACTCCTGATCCTCTTGCCTCTATTTCCCAAGTGCTAAGATTATAAGGTATGTGCCACCAGAATGCCAGTCAGAATGATTACCATCAACAAAACAAATGACAACAAGCATATGGGGAAAGAGGAAGCCTTATGCATTGTTGGTGGGAGTGTTAATTGGTATAGCCATTATGGGATTGGTGTGAGGTTTCTTCAAAAATTAAAAACGGAATTATGATATGACCTAGGTTTCCCACTCCTGGGCATTTGTAGTATACCCAGGAGATACCTGCTCATCCATGTTTACTGGTGTTCCATTCATAATAGCTAGGAAATGGAATCAGATGTTCATTAAGAGATTATTGGATAATGAAAATGTGGTTCATACACACAATGGAATTTTATTCATCTATAAAGAAAAATGAAATTGTAGGAAAATAGATGGAACTGGGAAATATTACATTGTATTTCAAGATTTGGAGGACGGCATCTTCAGAAAAACTAGCAACTTTTGGTGGAAAAGTATGTCCTGCACCATGCCTGCATATGTTAAGAGTTCACTAATATTTGTTGAATTCAAATTTAAAAGTTTACTGAGTCCTAAAACCACAGAAAGCTTTTTCTGTTTTTTTTTTCCTTGCTATTTCTAAACAGGATACTGATTTATTTTCATTCTGAAAAGAAAGATCTTCTTTTCTAAATCTAACTAAAAATTTAATTGCAGTAGGAATAAGAGGAAAGTCAGAGAAAGAAGAGAGAGAGAAAAAGAGAGAGAAAGAAAGAGAGCAAGTGAGCGAGCAAGAATGAGAGAGAGCTAGAGAGAGAGGAAGACAGCTTGCATCCACATTTTGTTACTGTCCTGAGTCCAGGCCCGACCACGTAACAACCCAAATGGAAGCAAGCATCACTTAACATTCAACTTCCAATTCATCTTGTGACTCTGCCATACCAACTAATTTGTCTGTAGCTTAAAATGTGTTATCAAGTCAAAACTTAAAAGTAGAATTCTTTCACTTCCTGATACTGGAGTGAACGCAGTGCATCTGCCTGGTTTGGAGCATTTCTAGGCATTTCTCAAAGGTTAGTTCACTTTGCAAGATCGTGCTTTGAAACCATGCAAAAATGTTTCATCAAAACCTTTTCTAATCATGATTTATTTTAAAAAAATTCCCTGTCCAAAGACATTACTATTCAAAAGGCTTAACATTGGTTACCTTAGCTTATTATTTTAGTTCTAAAATGTCTTTTTAAATCCTTTTTAAAAGGATTTCAGGATTTTTTTTAGGATTTAATCTTTATGTCCTTAACACTTCACACCAAGCCTGTCCTGAGCTGTCTTCTCTCCCAGTCTTTTCTAATTTAATTAATTGTATCTTCAAGTACTTCTGCTAACAGGATTCTTTTTTTTTCTTCTTCCAAACCCTTTGGTGCTTCGTATCTGCAATCATAATAAACTTTGAGCCACCAGGTGCCATTCCAGCGCGTTGACCTTGTGCCTCCCAGCCTCAACTTCTTCACTCCACTAGGTGCACTGTGTTTCTGTACCAAGGCCTCGCACAAAAGTACCAGGTGCCTTCAGGATTCTGGCTTTGTTCATGCTCATCCCTCATCCTGAATATTCCTACTCTTCTCCAGCTTTGGAAATCCTGATTCACTACAAACTTCATTCCAGGTGCCATCTTCTTAGCAAGGTAATTTTGATCTCAGAAAGAAGCACATCCCAGGGTAAGAGAACGAAGTAATTGTGAGGTGAGCTGGCTGAATTGAATGCAGAGGTGGGCAAATGTTCTGAAGGATGGCTCCCCTTGCATTTCTTAGACCTGATTCTCTGCTGATCTTAGGAAACTCTCCACTTTGATGTATTTATCATTTTCTTGCTTATTTTTCATTACCATCTGGGGCTTTTTGAACCATAATACGTGCCCTCAACAGGCTCTGACATATTGGAGTGATCAGAATCATAGGTTATGTTGACTCAAAGAAAGAAATCCTGGGAGAGAAATTCTGTTTTATAGCACATACATCAACCCAACATCGGACTTCAGTGTCTGGGTCCAGGGCATATGTTTACTTTGGGTCTTGTGTTCATTTAGTGACATTTGGATTTCCCCACTGGCCAGTGTAGGTCACGAGCTCCTTCCTGTGGTGAAGGAGGTAGGGCTACACGTGGACAGGAGCAGCCGAATCATGTGGAGGGAGAAAGGCACAGTTTCCTAGAGGATGTAATATTGATAATGTTGTCTATTTCTTTTAAGAGTTAACTGTTAATACGTACCTTACCTTGTAATTCCAGGTTTCTAGAGGAAAAACATATCAACACACAGTAACTAAACCTGAACTGAATTCTATAAACATTAGCTGAATGAGGAAACTATCAGGACAGGTGACAAAATAGAACCTCCAGGTCACCATTTAATTTATTTTATTTCACTAATGTTCTTTTAAGATTTCTCATTAATGAGACTGGATATTTTCCAGCCATTAAAGGAAATTAGAGTTCACAGCAAATGGTGAGCACAGTTAATGTTTCAGATGTAATCAAGTAATTTAAAATATCAGACCCAAATATTTAAACTATGATTTGACTAGCAAAAATCATTGTAAATTAACTTTTTTCTTTATAAAATTATTTTATTTGTTGGTGAAAGTGTTAATATGGTTTATTACCATTTCCAAAGCAACACTTAAAGCTTACATTTTGAAATGTATCAGAATTTGGCAGCCAGGTTTGTTTTATAGTCTTAGAAAGTATGGGTCTTGCCAAGGAGAGTTTAAAAAAAAAATCTTCCAAATGGAAAACCGAGGAGTAGTTCCTTCTTTCTTTCCTTTTCTTGGTAACTTTAGATAATCTGCCTAAATAACCCTTCTCTTCACTCTTTGCTCTAAATAGCTCGCATGCTTTATTTAAAGCAGCTATTTCATTGGAAGATCACTCATGGCTACAGCCTGGGTGGTGTTATATTGTGAGCATTTACTTTGTAATGTTTCCTTTAATCAGCTTTGAATTCTCTTGCATTTTAGTGGTTTTTCAGTGGGAGGATTAAGCATCACAGGGATGTAGATTGAGACTTCCCCTTCAGGAAGCTCATCCCTGCCACTGCTTGGTGCCAGTTGCCTTTGGACAAGCTGCTCTGCCTCCATGCACCTCACTGTACTTGTCTGTCAAATGGAGCTGGTGGTGCCTGGTGCAGAGAATTAGGAAGTTATAACATGTTCAGGGTTCAGGACACAGCACATGTTACCAGTATGACTATTATTTCTGTTAGTTCTAGTAACAATCTCTTTCCAAAGAACGCAAAGCTGGTTACCAAAGGGCTGTTCTTAAGGAAATGTTTAAATGAAAAAAATTTTTATTGTGTGAATGTTGGCATTTAAAAGACAGAACAATGTCCTATTTTCCTCAGTGATGTCTTGCCCTCCTTTCTGTGTGTCAGGGGCTAGATTCTCAGATCTTCTTTTTGTTCTCTGAATGCTCCCAGTGTGTGCAACCCCTAGTATTTTATGATGAAAGACGTCCCCTCCTGATGGGGATTCGTAGGCCAAACCTACTAGATGCATCTTCTCTTCCAAAAGAGAACTAACTCACACTGTTGGACATTAATCAATTAATCAATCTCTTTGGGGTGGAAAGTGACTGCACTCCAGTTTCTTCAATATGAAGGATGAAGGAGAAGCAAGACATGGTATTTGGACAGAGCTAAGTAGACACCCAAAGGTTCCAGTGAGGCCACAAGTCATGAAGCCTCCTTGTGATCAGAGCCATGGCAGTGTCGGCCTGATGATGATTTGCTCAGTGTCATTATTGTTGGGACTCTAGGCTGATAACATTGCCTCCTGTAATGCACATTTCTATGTGTGCATATTACATGTCTTTGATTTTACACCTGTCCCCATCCACTGTTTTTCACTGTCTACAGTGATTTTAGATTTTTTTAAAATTCTGCCATAATTTTAAGCTTAGAGAAATGTCACAAGAATTGCAGTCTTTACTGTTTGGTCCAATTCTTCAATCCTATTTTGAATGAACATGTGTGAAAGATTTCAGCTCATAATTAATGAAAGAGACAAGTGAATGTTATTATGGGCTCAAAGGCTCACTTATTGATCAGAAATACTGGAGCAAATTTGCAAATGTTTGCAGACGTTGCTTCTTCCCAAGTGGGGTAAGGACAACAACTGAACCTGAATTTATTTGCTGTCTAAAGCCAGGAATTCTTCTGCATTGCTTGGATGAGTCACTGACTTTTAGTGTCTAGCCACATATCCTTTATCATTTCCTCTTTCTCTAATTAAATTTTTCTGAACCTTTGGAGAGTAATTTGTATGCACCATGCCCATGCATCCTTTAATACCTTTAATTTGGTGTGAACTGTTTAAGAAAACACATTTTCTTACATAAGCAGAGAAGTTATTAAACTCAAGAAACTTAACATTGGCACAGGCTTTTCTCCAGTCGGCAGCCCGTGTTTCATCAGCTGTCCTAATAAGACCTTTGATAGTATTTTTCACTCTCTTGCACTGAATGCAATCCAGGCTCACATTTTCTCATAGCTGTCCTGTCTCTGTTGTGTCCTTTATATTTTTAGGAAAATGTAAAGTTGGCATATTTTGGAAATTTAAAGTCAAAGACTGTGGCATTTCTCTCTCTTTCCCTCTATGTATGTGTGTGTGTTGCTTCATTTATAATAAATTCTCAGCTATTCTATGAAAATCCAGCTTTTTTAGGTTTATTTCAACTCCAAAGTCATACTGGGGTGGGGGGAGAAAGCAAGCATAAATCAGAACATCAAAGTAATTCCCACCGAGCCGACAGTGTACAAATAGCTGTTGATGAGTTTGCCATGCTTACTGAACTGAGTAAGTATAAAAGCTTTTGGTGTGCATTCCTATTTTCAGGCCCAATACAGTACGTTAACCTCAGAATATCAAATTGAATCAGGGGTTCTGAGAAGAGCTGTCTGCAAAGCAGTTAGAATGACACTCTCTATTACACCATCTAGATTCAGATCTCAGACAAGCATAACAGGGCTTTGCCACCTCTCACCTAGTCACAAATGCACCCCACCCAAATCAGTGACTTAAGTCCCTCTGGTCTTGTTCACCTGCCAAGTCCTCTGGGTGGGAAGCTGAGTCCACAATCAGGGTGTTTTTCCTTGCGAGGCAGAAAGAACCCCTGACCCCCCCCCCCCAGGCTGCTTGCCACACGCAATGCCAGCCCAGCTCAGACCACTCAGTGTGCTGCTGACTGGCTGTGTCAGCTGCCCATTAGACCGCACTAAAATAGAACTGCTGGGAGCCTGAAGCATGAAGCATGATATTAGATAAAGTGATGAAATTTCACTCGATTAAAGAGCCAGGTCAAGGACAGTTACCTTGGGAAATTCCCTTTTTCCTCAAATATTCTCACAACTTTGATGAATTTATCGTTTTCTTGCTTATTTTTCATTACCATCAGGGGCTTTATGAACAATAAAATGCGCCCTCAGCAGGCTCTGACATCTTGGAGTGATCAGAATCATAGGTTATGTTGATTCAGAGAAAGAAAAAGAGGAAAAGGATGAGATTGACATTGCTTCAGGTCGAAAGCACTGGAAACGTTGGACTGATTTGTTTAGACAGTTGTTTGATTTCTCTCTTCCTTTCTCTAGCTCTCCCCCTGCTTCTCAAGAAGAGGGATAGGAAAAAAATCACAGAAGGATAATCTCATTTTATTTTAGGTCAATTGAAGGATAGGGGTAGAAGCATATGGCTTGGCAGAAGTTTTTGTTTTTATTTATTTGATTTATAAGGGCAGGAGGAAAATGCTTCTTGCAAAGAGCTTCTTTTATCAAAAGGGCTTGCAGTAGGCTGGAACAGACACCTGCATACTTGCACTGCTTCTTACAGCCTACACTGAAAACCCACAATCAAGCCAGATCAAAGCTGTCAGGATGAATGTGTCTTATAGTTGGTCAAGAAAGCATTTATTGGCATATTATTGCTTTACTTGTTTAATCAAAAAAAATAATATGTGAGTCTTCAGAGTCCATATGTTTCATACTTAGATCCAAATGATCTTACCATTACTCTACCCTTCCTACCAGAGAGATGCAGCGTTTAAACCAAACAGACACTTGAGGGCATCTGCCCAGGCCAGCAACTCACGTCACGAGGAATTCTCCTTCAGTTGGTTCAGTTGATACTCCCATGAGTCAGAAAACTCCATTGCTGGCCTGGAGGGTTGAGGAGATTTCAGAGGTTTAAGGTTTCCACATGACAGGCAGGTATTGCAGCCTCTGAACCATGGGTGACTGTAGAGCCTCCTTTGGTCTTTCTCATGATCTTTTAGCTTTGGTGCTGCAGTTTCTCTCTATATGTGTAGGCTGCCGGGGTTTTTAGACGCCTCTTTCTCTCTTTATAATACAGGGCTATTAGCATATGCTGCTTCTTCAAATCTACCCACCTGTCGTGAAGATGAAGTCAGGTAATCTGTTTATTGAGATGTTGGGCTGTTCGAAGGAACTGTATTATCTAAACTCCAAATGGAGCAATAATGATATGATATTTTATAATAATCTTATAGCTTCATCTCAAGGGACAAAGAGTCTATGTAACCCATAGATACATAGATACCCTTGAAATTGAGATCTTATTTTTCTGAAAATTTCTGAGGTTATTACATTGATGGTTATACATAACAGGCTTCTTTTTATAATAGTATCTACTAGCTCAGAGTCATGTTCAAGGAAAAATATAAAGCAAAACAGGATGGGACAAGAAGGCAGGAAGGTTTCTTGAGTACAGTGTTGGTTCCTCAGGCTCCCCATTATTTCTAGTACAATTTTGTTATCTTAATTATAAACAAATTAAAAATCATAATTACTTGTTGCATAGAAACAACAGAAAAATTGCTTTCCATTACAATTAACTGTCACCTGATCATTAGATTTCTTTTTCTTCTTCTAGAACCAAGAAAGTTTAGTTTTTATTTTCAAAATATTGAAGAAATTTGCAAGATCCTGGACAGTTGCGCTGGGCTTTCTGTCATTAACACTTAAATGCTAACAACTTTCTTACACCCTGGGAGAAGAGCTGAAAGCTCTAGAATCTCAGTGCTATAATGAATCTTTTTCTCTCCAAACAGGATTATAATATTAGCCTGTAATTTGTTAATGAGTTTGTTGCTCTTCCCAACTCCATAAAGTGTGTACAGTTTTGAGCCCCCCCCCATCTTCTGGGTCAGTTGGATTCTGACATGTTATAAGCTGTTACAGTGTTACTCCCTCCCTGCTGTCCTGTGTTTTCAAGACGCAAAGGTGGCCAGCACCACTTGCCAAATGTGGTTTTGACCCTTGCTTTGAGCTCTTGTTTTCTCTGTGTGAATCAATTTATTTTGGCCAACACAATCTTACACAGAGCCATAATGAGGAATGCCCATAACAAATTGTTGATTGGCAAGGTAGAGGTGAAGTTCAACTTTTAAGATGCAAAGGAGATATCTGATACATTTTCAGTCTCTTCATCAGACACTTGAATAGTACCAAGCAAAAGTTGTATTCTACATATGGTCATCTTGCTTAAGATGAAAATTATGTTTTACCTTGAACAACAGTAAATTATTACTTTGAGCCCAATATGCTTGTGAAAAATTATTCCATTTCTTATGAAAAACTCAATAAATAAATAAATATAAATATTCCATTAGAAGAGGGTTTTGTGTCCCATATGGATTGTGACATCTCATGAGTTACATTAAGCCTGCAATGCAGCTCAGAGACTTGCTCTAGGGAATGGCTACTTTTGATTTTCCAGTCTTTCCCAAGAGGCTCTGATTAGCCCAGAGCTCATTTGGTACAATAAAAGAACAGAAATTTTCCTACAAGCAACAGCATCAGAATCTCAGTAGAGAATTTCCTTTCAGGTGATTCTCCTTTCTCCTGGGAAATGCATGTTCCTTTAGAGAAAGGGATTGGAAAAATGAATTCCCCTGGCTTCTACCCCAGCAGATCGTTTCTAGCCATGGCCAGAGGGGGAGATTTTTGTCTTCATGATCAAATTACTTTAGCATTTTTCTCCCCCTTCTCTACTCTTGTACTTTCATCCTATTTTAACATAAACAAACTAAAAGAATGAAGTACTCCAGTGTGAGGGGTTAATTGTTTCATCTTGAACAAAGACTTCTGGAACCTCAGCCAGCATGAAGGTAGACATGAAATTCTCTTTCCCTGGCATCTTCATTGACATGACATTCCAATGACAGAGTATGTCATGGTTTAATCAAGCCTGATCTTTTTGGGCACTGGGGCTCTTGCAGCACTTAAAATCTCAAACAATACTTATTTATTATATTCTTGAAATTATCCTTGGAGAGGAATAAAGTTATTTAAAATCTAGTCTTTAGTCATAGATTTCATTTTCATTATTATTTTTTAAAATATTTTTATTTATTTCCAAGCAGAGAAATACACACACACACACACACACACACACACACACACACACACACAGAGAGAGAGAGAGAGAGAGAGAGAGAGAGAGAGAGAGAGAGAGAGAGAGAGAGAGAGAGAGAGAGAGAGAGAGAGAGAGAGAGAGAGAGAGAGAGAGAGAGAGAGAGAGAGAGAGAGAGAGAGAGAGAGAGAGAGAGAGAGAGAGAGAGAACCAGGGCCACCACCTTGTGGGTCTGGTGTATGTGGGTATTAGGGAATTGAACCTGGGGCCTTAGGCACTGGAGGCAAGTGCCTTAACCGCTGAGCCACCTCTCCAGCCCTCATTTTCATTATTGTTGAGCCACACTAACTCCATAGGCCAAAACACTAATGGTTTAGTAACAAAATTCTACCCATATTTTGTCATTTGTTCATTCTTTAATGACTGGAATTTTGCATGGCCTCTCTTGCCTGGACACTGGCAGGGGAGAAATTGCATGCCCTTCAGGTTTAAGGTTGATTGTTTGTCTTGTCATTTTGACTGATTATTTTCTTTCCTGAGCGCTACACAGTGTATGTTTTCTGCCAGGTTTAACTAAATTCATTCCTTTTTGTTCATTGTGTTGCAGGTTGTATGCTGTACAGAAAGTTCACTTGCAGAACTTGGAGCACCTTCGGAGTATCATGGGAATTCCTCTGACATCACAGATAAGAGATTCTTTTAATGCAAGTTCAGGCCAACATTTTCCCCTCTTGTTCCTGGCTTATACAGGTAGGATTTTCAATGGAGATGGACATATGTAGACAGACGAGGAAAATGAAGTCGGTTTCATGGATGCTGGATTTAAATTAACCATGGACCCATGAAATATTCCCAAGGCAGAGCATGTAACTCAATGGGCGAATACTGGCCTAGCCTTTGGTTCTAACATCAGCACTGGGAAAACACACCTACACACACACACACACACACACACACACACACACACACACACACACATACACATTCAGGAGAATTCTGCCATACTTGAGACCCACAAAGGAACATCAGAAATATTTTTTGTTTTAGAAGACCTTTAACAAATAAAACATGTTCAGAGAGTTCTTTGTGCTTCTATAAGAAAGCAACAGTCTTCTTTCTTATTCAATGTCAGTTATTATCTTGTAGCTCCATGACTGACACTTGGGAATGTGAAGGAATCATCTGAGTTTCAAAGGGCTTGGGTAGCTCCGCCCATCCAGCTGTGCTGCCTGTACCACTCACAGCCTTTCTTTTGGGGCATCTCCACTCTGTACCTGCAGGTTTCCTCGGCAGACATCATATGGTTCACCTTCACAGCTTCATGAATCAACCTTTCAGGGCCTCCTTGCAGAAACTCCAATACTGTGACATATTATCTGCCTTAGTGGTGCTCTAAAACTGTGAAGAAAGACTCCCTGACCCCAATTTCATATCTTTCATACCCCCAAGTCAGTTCTACTGTCAGCCTAGGATACAGTCTGGCCCCCCTTGGACCACAGTATAGTAGTGTCTGCATGCCTGCCTTGCTTACTGAATCTGTGAGAACACTTTCCTAGTCAGTTGTTTTTGAGCAGGGAACATGTCATTTTAGACATTCTCCATTAGAGCCTTCAAAGGTTGGGGTCTTGCCCTTGGGGCTTCTTTCTATTGTCCCAGCACAGGGCAAAGGTTTCTCTTAATAATTGCAGCTGTCTCCTCAGCATGCTCCTTGTGGGGAATTTTAAATTTCCTCACATTCTTTTAATTGCCAAACTTCATATTTTTTCACATTTTTCTGCTCCATTTGTTGCTCTTTCTCTCTTTCCTTGTAGTTCTGAGTAAGGGAAGTAAACAGTAGCCATTATTTATCTTGATTGTCATCCTGCCTTGAAATTCCCTTTACCAAAAAAAATGAGTCCATTATCTTTAAATTGAACCTCATGAAAGTTCTCAGAACATGTTAGATGTCAATCAAGATTTTTCTTTTCTCACAAAATATCATACCAATGGCTTCTAGCCCAGTACCAGATAGAGTCCTTGTTTCCCTCTGAATCCCCATAAAGACTAATGACATCATACTCAAAGGGCTTGGGAAGCTCCTTTGTTCTTCTGGTGAAAAGGATGACAGTGAAGTGACAGTTTTATCAAATAAGGACACCAGATGCATCTCAAAAGTTAACAGGAGGTAATGAAGTTTCATCTTTTTAATTTTTGAAAACCAAAAATGAAAAAGAAAAAAAAGGCCCTTCCCTCCACAAAACAAAATAGTAAAATTTGCATCCATTTATCTGTTGAAAGTTTCAGTAATAGCTCCTCAAGCACGTTCAATGGTATTCTTTCATGGGCGGAAGGAAGCCTTCTATCTAAGTGTGTCATTCACCTTCCTTGATGATCTATATGAGAAGGTGGTGGCTTTGCAGAGATGTTCTTAGGAACCAGCATGGTTTGATGGCTTGAGCACAGGCCTTGGAGATGAGATTGTCTGGGATGCTGGGCTGTACCTTGGAGATCTGAGAATGGGGCTTACCTTAAAAGCAGGGTTTTTTTTTTTTAATGCCAAATATTTTCATCACAGCTAACTGCAGTGAAAATGTCTTCCAAGGACTGCAGGCTATGCACTCTAAGTTTTCATACTGTGAGCCATTGCTTTATGTGGAAATATTTAAATGCAGGTACATTTCTTGTAATGTGCCTTTCATGGCACAATATTGTATGCAGAGTGACAAGCCTTAAAGTACTATATCCCTCACAGTCAAGCTTAATGTGATAAGGGAGGGAATTAATGCGAAACAACACCTCCTGATGAGTCCACATCAATTCTAGAAGAGTTGAAGGAACTGGGTACTTTCAAAGAAATGGGTAAAGGAGAAAAGTGGGCAGTTGCTGGCATCTTTCAGTATCTGCAGAGATCTGGAGAGTTGAGAGGAGGCAATTTGCTTTTGAAGGTTTATAGTGGGAAACAATAGTGAACAATAACTTCTAAAGTCCCAGACACAACTAGGAAGACTGTAACAAGAGCAGGAGGCAGGGAAAGTGTGGATGAACAGGCAGAGCACAGAGGTTTCCTAGGGCAGTACAAGTACTCTGTAGTATACCATAGTGCTGGCTACCTGTCACTTCATTTGTTCACACTCAGGGAATGCCCAGTGCAGGAGAAAACCTTAAAGTAAACTATAGACTTTGACTGACTTTGATGTGCCATCGTGGGGTCATCCATCCTAGCCAATGTCCTGGTGAAGGCACAACTCTGGTGGGGAATGTAGAAGGGGGAAGGCAGAGTATATGGTAAATGTCTGTACCTTTCTCTCAGTTTTTTTTTTTTTGTGTGTGAATGTAAAACTTCTCTAAAAAATTTAATGAACAATGAAAACCCTTTAAGGAGGACTAATCTTTCCAGTACAAAAATCCCTTTCTGTTAACATTTTTTCCCAGATACTTGCCATGCATAGAAGATAGGCTTAGTATACAGCAAACATGAAGATATACTATCCAGGCTTGAGGCTGTGGTGGAGGCTCAAAGAAAACTGTCTAGCCTGTCCCTGGCCCTGAGTTTGCTCCCTGCCCACCATCTGAAGAAGGAGGAAAACAAAAGACTTACTGCCATCCCTTTTTTTTTTTTGGTGGTTTCATGTTTTATGTGTACATACAACTTCACTTATATACTACTGCATCCCCATCAAGGAACATGTATGTGGATTTCATTTAAGGCTGAGATGGTGGTACCTGAACAGGTATGTTGTGTGTGTGTGTGTGTGTGTGTGTGTGTGTGTGTGTGTGTGTGTGTGTGTAGACAAGCCTGTCTGTGAGCTATCTTCTTAAAAGAAAATTTCTGGATTAAAACTTGCTCATATGAATTTTTAGTTTGATTAATAAGACATTTTCTTTTAGGTTCAAAGTGTTCTTGCAAATCAATAAGTCAAAGATAAATAAAATATTAAAGTAAGAGAACTGGTAAGTGGCAGGAAAAGATACAATCAGCTAATAAGTAAATAAAATGATAGACTATTACTGTTAAAGAAATAAAAATTAAAATAAGATGCAATTCTCCCACAGAATTGATAAACCTTTATGAATTTGGAATCATGGTCTGCTGAGAAGGTGGGGCCCAGCACAGATGTGCACCCTGATAGTGAACTCAGACATCTCCCTTGTTTTGAAAGGCACTTCAGTACAAGTTTTTCCAGTGTTTTATCTTCCTCATTCCCTGCAACTTGGCTCAAAACTGCACTCTGATTGGAGGAAGATTGTCTTACAGTTTATTTTTCAATTTGTAAATCTCGTTGAGAACTAATCCTAATCTTTAATGTGACTATATTTGTAGGTAGGATCTTTAAAGAAGTAATTAAGAAGTCGTAATGTCCAGGCTCACTCTATATCATTCCATTTTCTATTGCTAGTAACACAGTGCTACAAACTGGTTAAGTCTTAAGGAAAAGAGATGCATTTTAGCTTGTGTTTTTGAAGGTTTAAACTCAAGATAAATTTATCATCTCATAGCAATAATCTCAGAAAAGTTATTTCTAAGATCTATAAGCTCTCAAGGAAGATGTGGGCATTGCGTGGTAAGAGAGGCCATGAATAGAATGGGAAGGAAGCCTAACCCCATGAAAAATTGATCAGAACTGCAACTCCCTGTCTCAGTCATTGGTTCCTTCCCACACTGAGCTGTTGATCAAAGAGAGCCATGAGATCCCCAAAATAAGACAGGCATCTGTCAAGGCTCTTAAATAACCACCCCAGGCTAAAGGTAAAATCCTATTGCTGAAGAAACCACAGAAAGTCATCGCACAGCATCAAGAAACCCTGCAAGATCCAGAATTGCAACCAGTTCCCAGATGGTAGCATGTGTAGTTCTGGTAGGTGCTACATGAGCTGCCAGGGGAAATTGGTCAACAATATTTGAAGTAAGCCGAGATCTCTCATATAAAATTCAGACCAGTGTCACAAGAATGCCGAACACTCTGCTTTATGGGAGAGAACAGCAAGTCAAGAAGTGATCACTTGTGCAATAGTACACCAAAACCTAGGGGGGTAATCAATGGCTTTCGTATTGGCCAAGAGATTCACTCAGTGACAATGAACCCTTAACTGGAATTGGGATCTAAGGCAACATCTTATGGGGACCAAAAACCTGGGCTTCAATGGGAAATTTCCACTAACAGAGAACTACAGAGAGGCTACACCCAAAAGAATCTTGCCAAATTAGCAATGTTTGTCTCATTTAACCTATACTGAACTCACTCTCCAATGAAGATTCTGTTTGTGTTTTTCAGAGGGCTGTGAGAGAGCTGAGGTCAACCCAACTCCACCAAGACAAGGGATGATGGCGGACAACCCAGCATGAGATGAACCATCCAGGGCCTATTAAGTAGGCCCCCAAATGAAACTTATGAGAAAGTGGCAAGAGAAACAAGAGACTCACATCGCAGCAAGTCAGATAACCCAGAATAGGACATCAAGACAGACACCGATGATATCCAACACAACCCAAAGCAGAAGTCCAGAGACAATTAAGATCTCAACAATAAAGCAGACTTAAAACTCACCTACCATGACTCAGGAAACTGAATGGAAGAGGGGGTGGAAAGATTGTAAGAACCATGGTGGGGGAGAACACCCAGAGACATTGCCCCTGTCAGCAACAACACATGAAGTGGGGTGGGGGAATCTGGCTACTCCTGTGCTATTCATGACCCTCTACCCCATGGACTGATCCAGTACACCCACCAAGGAGGGTGAATTGGGGACAGGGAGGAGGGAAAGGGGGGGGTACCATCATAAGATTTACTCATACAATATATCTAATTAAGGATAATAAAGAGATCAGAAAAACAAAACTAAACAAAAAACTTAAAAAAACAAATATTCCCATAGTTCAGTTCCACAGTTTGTTCCCATAGTTCATCCCCACCAATGCTAGTGATAGAACATTCCTCATGGTAACCATGGATGCCTCCTACCACCTGTCTTGGTACCCTATCTCTTGGGAAGGAAGTACCTGAAGCTCCTGACCCCAATGCAGGAGTCTAATATGTGTCTCAGATCCTCATCCTTTAGGTGCCTAACAACCTGCACTTCCCTGGATGGCCAGTAAATAATCATGTAGGGAGAGAGGAAAAGAACTTTCTAGCACTTCCTCACATGGTAAGATAGCCCTAGGTGTCCAGTGTTCCCAAAATTTCCCCAGTTTTTGGTTCTCACTCAAGCCTTTGCATGAGTGGTCAAGCCTGTGGCCAGCCAAGAATGAGGTGTCCCAAGAGAGGAATGGCCAATGGCTCACCAGGGTGTTGGCTTCTGCTTCTGGGCCATTGCCCAGCTCCTGGTCTGCTCTGAGGATCAGATCCTCTCCTGGCATCAGTGAGCTGTGTGCTACAGCTTTCACCCAGGCGGAGTAGGAAAGGATCACGCAAGGACATCAAATTGTTTCCAAGGTCAAGTGAACTTTCTGCTGAACCCTATCCTCAATCTATGCCCAAACACTTTAACCAAAATAGCTTACCTGAGATGGTGGAGTGGATCAGACTCAAATATGAACCATGGAGTGCTTTCTCACTATTACAGTCCTAGAAGAAATTAGATCTTTAAAAAAGGAAATCAAAAGGAAGTCCTATTTTTTGAAGACTAAAGAAACTTAGTTCTAAAATAGCCGTCTTCCTCATTCTGCTTGCAGACTCAGTGGCACCCCATTGCTGCAGGCTGCGCCATCTTGTCAGAAAACAAGCCAGCTTCTGCCTCCGCCCGTGGGTGAGCTCATCACAGCTTCAGAGATCCAATGGCTCCAGGTTCCCTAAAAGTTAAAAAGTCACCCTGATCCATAAGATGATTGATCACAGTATCTGACCCCCACAAACAGATGTGACCCGCATAGCAAAGCAATGCCACAAATAGAAGCCATGCTCCCCTGACATGAGCCAGCAGTGAATGGAAGCAGATCGGTGTGATTCTGTGGAGGAAGTAGCACAGAGAAAGAAGTATGAAAGAAAAAAAATCATCTTTCTTTGGCTTTGCCTGGATGCCAGTTCCTCTCTGCCAGCTTCGTGGAGTATACAACATGTTCACTTCAACTCAGTTGGGGAGATTTTCCATCCTGAGGCTCAACAAACTGCCATGTGCTCCTGCTTGAACCTTTTACACAGCCAGGACTTCCTCTGAGGTGCTGTGGAGAACTCTGCTTCTCACGCTTGAGTGGAAGCAAGCACTTCTCCCAGCATGCTCAATGCTTTGAATCCATTAGCTTACTTTGTCTGATCCAATCCTGCACACCTGGGTCTTGAGGACTCCGGAGAAGTAATGACCTCCAAAGCTCTTTTGTTCTCCATGTTTCCTTATGTCTCCAAACTTTGAACAAACTTGAAACTATCCAAGAAGTAGCAGAAAATCCCTTATTAACCAAGAGTAAAGAAACCAAGCAGGCCTTCATACCTCACATGGCCAGCTTCCAAACATCATGATTTGAATTTTCCAACTGTACCTCTGGGACCTTCTGTGGTGTCTCTTCCTAAGCTCTAGGAAATGCTTTACTCTTCTAGGGCCTTGGGAGGGCCTGGGAGATCCTGAATCCTAGAGAAATCAGGTGGCTGGAGCAAACAAAAACTTTATCTCAGTTTTAGATCAGACCTCTGCTGGTTCACTTGAAGTATCACCTGTGACCTTGGCATCCACATCTCAGGTGCAGATGACTCTCAGTGGCTGGGCAATTGTGGTTGCTGAGTTCTGATGCTTCAGCCTGGCACTCTTGCCTGTGTAGTGGAGGAACTGGATCACAAAGGAGTGTGGCCTGCATCCCATTCACTAGAACCCGTAGAATCAGGAAGAAGGGCTTTGGGAAGTGAAAAGGAAGGCGATGGCTCAGTTCTGCTGCAGAGGCATGACCATCCTGCCACTGCTAATATGATCAATGAATGTTGGTCCTCTGATCCAAACTGCTCCATACACAAGGACTAGCAGCTTGCCTAAGAAGGAGCTTTCTGGTCAAAGCCTTCTGATCATCACACGGCATGATGTGAATGTTAAGGAAGAAGAGAAGAGAAGAAAGGAAAGGGGCCAAGGAGACATCAGACATCTATAATGTTCAGTGAATTGAGAAGTAAAAAAAAAAATCCTATGAATGACATAAAATTACAGGAAAAGGAAGTGCATTTTCTTTCTAGCAACTTCTGAATGGCAGCATTAGTGATGCGTCCTGCCTTTGCTCATCACCCATTCTTTCACAAGTACTCATCAAATTCCCTCTTGCCAGATATGATTCTGGGTATATTGTGGGTGACAAGCAAGTGAGGATTTCTGCCCCCCAGGTACTCCAGAGCAGCTCCATTGATTCTGGGCACTCTGAACAACATCTGGTCAGCTGATGCTTTGTTGAAGAGGGCTGTCCTGTGCTCCTAGGCTGTTTAGCCACATCCGTGACCCTGTCAGTAGCACCCACCCTTCCAGTTGTAACAAACCCAAATGTTTGATGTCTGGAGGAAACAAATGCATTAGCAGGAAACAGTTATTTCACAACATGTAAGAGGTTAACTGTGGGTAACAATACTAGTGGCAAATAACAGAATCTATTCTTGGTATTTAACCAGAAATGAATAACAGGTATTTCTAGGAAAGGCACCTTGGATAACTTTGGAATTCAGGGGAGACTGTCAGGAAGAATACAGGCAGCCATACCCGAGCACCCTCAGGATCACTCTGGATATGCCAGAACATCCAAATACCTGCTGCAGCCTTCACTCAACACCTGGCTTGGATGGCAGGTGCCACATAGGCACCCCAGGACCTCTCACTACATGCCAGCACCTTCTCACTGATGCCTGCTCACCTTTAAATGTTCTGTGGGCATATCTGGTATGCAGACTTGAGATATGTTTTTCCCCCTGTGGTGGGAAAGCAATGGTGCAACTTTCTTCATGTTTTCATCCTCAGCTCATCATTTTATAGTTTATATTCTTGGATTTTTAAAATTTCAAATTCATAAGTAAATCTCTAATTTCCATTGTGCTGGTCTTCTACTTCTCATTTCTATGTACTGGCCATTCCTATAGTTTCAGAGAAATGCATGCTCACATCTGTAGCATTTTGCAATTGGTTTGTCCTTTTAGAGTTATGTTGTAAGAGTCCTTTAATTGTTCTGTTAGTCCCTTATCAGATATACGACTTCTCCCCTGCTCTCCACAAGCTGACTTCTCTTGCTCCATTCTGCAAAGGATTGGCTCTCAAAACCAGCAAGAGCTGCGTGTGTTCTTTGACCCTGTGTCTGATCAGTGCCACAGTTTTTCACTTCACTCTATAACCCTACTCCTTTCTTCCCACTTCTACTTTTTCTTAATATATTGAGCCCAACATTTGTCTCACCCAAGCACCTTCCCTCTGGCTTTCTGAGTATAGAAAGAAGGAGCTTAAATTTATGGAAATTCTATGATGTGTCAGATGCAGTGGAAAGGGCCTGGCATAGCTAATGCTGTTTGGAAAATGGGTAGTATAAGAACTGAAAAATTAGATGGCTCTGAGAGCCATAGAAGACTGAGGAAAAACAGATCTACTGACAAAGAGAACTCAGGGAAAGTCATTGGGCATCAGGTGACTACAAGAAAGAGAGAAGGAATGCGGAGAAAGGGAGAAAATGCCTGTAAATCTTGTATCTGACAAGGGGCCAATGGAACAAATAAATTCCTCTTACAATGAGAAAAAAAAAACCCAAAAAGTAAACTGACCAAACCAATTGCAAAACGCTGCAGATGTGAACATAATCTCTGTATGAATTGCAAATCAGCACCTGGAATGATACTGATCATTACCTGTCCTGATCAAAGACACAACAGAGGTGGTACTTCACACACACTGGGATTTCCTGTGATCATTATCCAATACAAAGAGGAAGCTACAAGCATTGGTGAGGGTATAGAGTCATTAGAGCCTCATACTCTGCTCGTTCAGAAATACAGCAGAACCTTCTTCAAAAAAGCAAACACAATTAGTACAAGGCATTAGCTTCCCACAGCTGGAAAAAAAAGTTCTGAGGTAGCCAACTTCAAATGTGAAAAAGTTGACTTTGGTTGGGAGTTTTGGTGGTTTAAATCCATGTTTGGCTTGACCTACTGCCTTTCAGCCTATGGTGAGGCAGTGTGTTACAGTGGGGAGCGCGGAGGAGCAAGGTATCATCTTATTACAGCCGAGGCCAGCAAAGGAGAAAGCGTCCCTGCTCTCACAATCCCATTTGAGAACATGTCCCCAAGGACCCACTGGGCCTCCATTCTTAAATGCTCCACAGTCTCCAAATAGCACTATAAACTAGGGACCAAGCCCAGAACACAAGAGCCTCTCAAATGCAAAACAATGAACCATATGACCCAGAAATGTCACACAGGTATATGTTAGAATGGAAATGACCACCATGGAGACCGCTCTTAAAGAAAAGGTTTTTAATAGGAAGAAGGGGAACCACGCTAGCCCCCAAGATGGGAGAAGCCCAAAAACTCAGATCAAGATCTGGCTTTTAAGGTGGATGTTTAGCTTGGGGGAAGGGAACCAGGTGGTTCAGCATCAGGAAGGGCAGTGCCTCCTGCCAGACAGAGACACAGCAGGTGGGGGGTGTTATCTCCTGCTCCAGAGGAAAGGTCTCAGTGAAACTTTTCCTCATGGCAATACTACCTCTGCCTCTCAGTGACTATAGCTTTGTACCCCCTGTGCCCTGCAGTGATTGTTTATTTTCAAACTTGGTTTTCAAGTTCAGTTTGGAGAAGTTCTTGGATTTTCATTAAAAGTCAAGATTTACATGAGCATAGAAGGGGTATTCTTAGGGAAACAGGAGTGAGTAACTTTTTGCTGAGTGATGACAAGAGACTGAATTTGGTCTGCTGCTCATGGTCATAGTTTCTAAGTTCATGAACGTGGTCTATCAAAGGGTGGTTTTTACCTAGCATATTTGCTTATATAAAAGACTTACAAATGTATAAACAATTAAATTAGTTTTGTTTTTGTACTTTAAGTTTTTTGTTAAATTTTTAAATTATATAAAACATAAACATGTGGCATCATTTAAAGGAGGAATGTTGAAAATGCATGCACTGAAGGACTGTCCTCTTTTGACCTACCTGTGAACTGATTAAAAACAATAAAAGCACTAAAATTTCATTTTACAATTTTGAGTTTATCACCAAGAGTACAAAGAAAAAAGAAGACAGAAAAATTCTTCTAAGAAAGGGCTATTAGGTCATATATATATATATATATATATATATATATATATAATTTATTTTTTTCTGGGCCTTGAGTTGCATTTTTGTATTCTCATATCTGAGTCAGAAGACTTTAGATTGAAATATCTTCACAATGAAGCCTTCCAATTCCTGCTTATGAAGTCACCAAATTTGTGGGTTCCATTCCCCTCTTAAACTGTTTTCACCAATATGAAGTTACAATAGAAGTTGTAAATGATTTTGTAATGACTTCTTTTTTCACAGAAATGCTGCTGGCTTTATGAGAAGCAAGAAACTTGTGAAGATCTGGATCATGCTTAGAAATTGTTGAAGATACAGAGTGACATTTCTGCATGTCTGGTTTTCCTGTTACAGAGACAAAGAAGAGCGCAGGCATATGAGTTTTCATCTATTAGTAAAGTGCTCTGCTATAACTGCTCAGTTCATCTCAAGAGTTAATTGCTCCCTTTGTATTTATGTGCACTCAGTTTCTCTAAGTTGGAGGTGCACCTTTTTAAAATACAATTTTATTTATTTTTAACTTATTTTACTGTAATGTCTAAAACTGTCTTAACAATGGCAAATCAACATGTTATAATTACTCTACGTATATATCATATGGTGATATGTTCCCTATCAATCCATTAGGCTTAAAGTTACTCAGATGATACAGTATGCATTGCTAGTTTCAGGGGTGCTGTTGGGAGAAAACATTGTCGGGGGGGGCATGGAGTCGCAGAAGCCTGTGGATCACCCTGCTAAGATGCTTCAAAGGACTGGACAAGTGGTACTGCTAATGGCTTTCAAAAATGAATCAATTAAATTTTTAAGTCAGCATACAAGCTAATGGGCTTCATTATTACATTTCAATAAATACATATCATGGACTGTGCTCATCTGCCCCAACATTTAGTGTCCACTAAAGCTATACTCCCTGACACTTGCAACAGTCATGACACTCAAGGGAAAGGATGTGGACACCATGGCAAGTAAGTTTCCGGCCAAGCAGAGGGTTGCAAAGTCATGCTGGAAGGTGGAGTTCAGCGTGTGCAGTGGCCACACACCCGTGAGAGTGGAGAAAATCAGGTCAAGGTGCTGTCTCAGAATTAGACCTACCTTTCGGCAGAAGCACACTGGGGGAGTGGCGGGCTGTGACTGAATGCACTGTACACTATTTCCTGCCAGGCAGACTGAGCACTGGGGAAAAGAGCTTTGTAATAAGACATAAACAGTGTGTCACTGCAGCCCTGAGCCATTCCACCAGGAACCTTTCTAGGTGGTAGAACAGGTGGGGCTTTTTCGAAGGCATACTTACCATACTTTGAGACTAGAGGAGAACTGAAGTAATGATGAGATTTGGAGTCAGAATACTGATATACAGTGCTCTCAGGAGCTTTGAGTCAGAACATCTATAGCTTTGGCCAAAGGGTGCCTTAGCAATGATATTCATGGACCAAAAAATCAGAAGTATTCAGGAGTCAAGGTGAGGCAGAGTGGAGCAAGAACGCTTCAGGCTGTTCAGCAAGATGTCAACTGGACTCTACATTAAATCTGCTCATGGAATCATCCCTAGGCTCCCAGGAAATGGAGGAATCTCTAATCATCTATAAGTAAACAGACAAAAGCTCAGAGTTGAGAACAGAACAGTGAAGGACAGCCAAATAAAACTTGAGCATTTAATGGGAAAATATTAATAACATCAGATAAATTGAAGTAAGCTAAGGTTACTCTTAAGATAGTACATTTGACCCATCCCTTTATAAAATCAAAACCCTTGAAAAGGAAAAACTGGCCCCAGACTGAAAATCCATTCCTTTCTATCAGAAGCAAAGGGAAAACCAAGATTAATGTCAACATAAAGTCACAACCAAAGACATCAAAATAAGCTACTAAAGAAGAGTATTTGAAGAAAAATACTTTTGAAATTAAATATTTCAACACAGAGTATCATAATGCTTCCAATGAGAGGCTAAACATTTTTTAAATAATAAATATTTTAAACAAGTAATAAACTATAGGCTTGCTACAGAAGAAACGTACAAGTAGTAACGACAAAGAGAAGATGTTAAAAATAGCCAGTTTGGGAGGGATGGAGAGGTAACTCAACAGTGGAGGGCATGTGCTTACAAAACCTGATGATCAGAGTTCAATTCTCCAGAACCCATGGAAAGCTGGATGCAAAGTGACCATGTGATTCTAAGATGCCTAGGATATTGGGAGATGGTGCTAGGAAAATCTGAAGCTGTGGGCCAACTTGTCTGGTATTCATTTGGAATGGCAAGAGACCTTGTTCCAAAGAAAGTGTAAGAAGAACACACACATCTCATGGCCCTCTGACCTCCACATATGTGCTGTGGCGTGCATGCACCCATATGTACACGAACATACAAACACATACACACAAATAAAATTTTTAAAAAGGCAGCCAGAGGGGGAAAATATAGCTAGCTCTTCCAATAATGAAAGTTATACAATAGCTAATAATTGAACAGCAACAGTGGAAATTTGAGGATGAATGCATGGGATGAATCTGAAATATGTCTCATAGGCTCATTTTCCAAACGCTCAATCCTCAGCCTATGGCACTATTTTGAAGGTTGTGAAGTGTGGCTGGTGGAAGTAAGTCACTAGGGATTGACCTTCAAAGTTACATCTGCTCCTAGTTCCTTCCTGTTTTCTCTGCTTCACAGACTGCTGCCTTATGAGGAGTCTCTGGGTCATGTTCCCACTGTCATGGACAAAACTGCTCCAGCCACCATGTCTTCCTGCCAAGAAATCTGTCTGAAACTGTGAGCTAAAAAATAATCCTCTCCTCTCTTATTGTTACAATCAACACAATGAAAAATAACTATCAATGCCAAATCGGGTGTCCAGCTAAAATATATTTTAGAGTAAAAGTGAAATTTAAGATTTTATTTCAGGGACTCAAAAACGAGAAAGAATAAACTTTTACTGAAAAGGACCTTCTAAAAGGTGACCTTTCCAAGGAAGGAAAAATGACATACTGTAGCTAGGCACATTGAGCTGTGCCTGTGTAGAGCAATCATGGGATTGTTTAATGAGAAGGGCTGAAGGTGACAGAAATCACATGCAGATAATGATGTGCAAGTCAGGAGAGGCAGGAGAGCTGGCGGTGAAGGAGCACATTTAATAGTACTCGTAAAGAACAGAACATAGGGACTTTTTTCCTTTACAAAGCATACATGGTAGCCAGCTAATGTTAATGAATAGTGTGTATGGAGGTGTGTGCTTGGTGGTGGTGGTGAAAAACAAAAGACAAAAGAGCAACAGAAAGAGGAGAGAAAGGGAGAAGTGGAGGGAAAATATATTCCTTTTTCTGAAAACATTTGAGAGTTAGTTCTATACACAATTCCTCACCACCAGAGAGATTAGCATGTATTTCCTACAAACACAATCCCATAAAGCCATGGGAACAAGAAACTTCCCATTGAAACATGACTACCTCCTCGTCCTCGGTACCATTCAGAGCTATATTGCCTTAATAAACATGTTGTATCGAAAAATGTTCAGATGTATGCTATATTTGTTTCTTGACTTATTTCCTTGATTTTTATGATGCGGACGCTTGTGAAGATTACCCACAAACCCCTAGTTTGGGTTTGCTTAATAGATTCTGGTTATCTGTATCACAGAGAGGTGTTTTTTTCACAGAAACAGAACCAGTAGGGTGTGTATGTGGATCTCTCTCTCTCTCTCTCTCTCTCTCTCTCTCTCTCTCTCTCTCTCTCTCTAACTGAGTAGAGTGGCAGTGGAGAGAGGGAGGGAGGAAGAGAAATAGAAAGGGGGAAAGAGATGTTAAAGTTAAAAGGAACTGCCTGATGTGTCTATGGCAGCTGAGGAGTCCCACATCCAAAACTGTAGCGGAGCAAATGTATGATTCAATCACAAAATTAAGGTCTGAGATCCAGGGCACCTATAGTGTAAATTCAAATCTGAGAATTGGAAAAGAACGATTTTAGGCTTAAAGCAGGCAGAGAGCAAAACTGTTCCATGGATGAGTGCTGTCCTGGATATAAAGTGTATGATATGTGGTGTATGGAGGTGTGAGTCCAGATATGTGTGCCCATGGAGGCCAGAGCGAACATCAGGTATCCTTTACAGCTCAACTGCATATTTCCTTGAGATGGAAACTACTTCATCCGAGAGCTGCTGCTATTGGTGGGCCATCCCTATGCCCTGTGATTCTCCTGTCTTCACCTCTGTGGACTGGGGTTAAAGGTGTGCATAGCCACGCCTAGCTTTTTATGTAGGTTCTAGAAGATTGAACTTGATGCTTTCAAACCTTAGTGGCTCCTATGCTCCTAACGACTTAGCTACTTCCCCAGCCCCTTAACTTAAATATTAATTATGTCTCAGACATGCCTAGAATTACATTTGTCTTTGTGTCTTGGTGCTTGATATGCATAGAGCCCATCTCCAGGCTCTCTTGGACACCATAGATATCCATACACCCAGTTGCAGAGCCACCTGGAGAGATTCCTGTGGTGACTGGAAGGGTCCTTGAAGGAGAATGGCCCTGGAGAAGTGGAGGGGGGGTGCATCCAGGTAAGAGTCTACCTTCCAGAGAAGGCTGCAGTGGGCAGGCTGAGTAGACCATGCCTGGAACTTTAGGGAGAGAAGAGCCAATCAATTAGAGCTAATTGGATAGACATACCCCAGGAGAGGGTGCAGTGGGTTTGGGATTAAGTCCAATGAGCTCAGTGCTGAGCAGAGAGGTGAGGGATGCCCTTGGCAGTGGCTTTTGAATACTGGGTTAAGATCAAGTGAAGGGAATGAGAGTCTGTGATAGGTGTGCTTTGGCTCTAGAAAGAGATCAGTATGGCATTGGGGTCCAGAGAGGAAGACATCCTGTGGCCAGGAGAAAGGGTACCATGGGGCTGAGCTGTGGGACACAGCAGAGGCCAGAACTGAAGAGGCCAAGGCGACAGGGCTTTGGGGCCCAGGGCACAGAGGGATCAGCCATTCCATTGGCTTTGGCCCTCAGGTGCTCAGTGATCCTGTCCAAGGCGAGCCTGCCCAGAGGGGTGGCTGCAGGAGATGAGGTACCAGCTGTGGGAGCCTTGCCCAGGACAGGACGGATAGCAGAGGCCACATCACCCCCATGTTTTCATTTTTCTAGGATCACCCCTGCATTCTCCCCCCGCCCAACTTCCAGTCCAGAAGCAACCTCTAGCCAGCTGTAGAGTTTTCTACATGAGTGAGTGAGGTGCAAGGCAGATGAAACAAAAGTATAAGGTAGCCATGAGGGCAGAGCAGCCTGGTGGAGCTCTGCTCCCTCTGGAACTCACTGTCAAAGTCCCACACAGGGAGCACAGGAGAGGCATGAGGGACAGGGTGGAGATAAAGCCTTGCAGTGTTGGGGAGCATGTTCCCCGCTCCCCTTCACCTGGCTTGTGAAAACGCCCTATGGCTATTTCCCAGAGTTCTGACAGCATTCCTGCTTTCTGGGTTTTTCTTGACAATATTACTGTGACCGATGGTTCTTAGAATTACTTATATCACCATCTTTCTGATGTCTCCCAGGAATTTGCCAATTTCTTGATGAATACTCTCTCTGCTCTTTCTCTCCTGCTAGAGCCTCCTAATAGAATCTTTTTTGAGGGTAGAGCTTTATATCAACCTAGACTTAGCACAATTTCTCACAAAGAATCCACTGTCACAGAGAGGTATTAGCCAAGTGGCCTCTGTCAGAGAGAAAAAGAGGGAATGAATAGGAGTACTAAACAAACAAGGATAATTTTAAAGGGTGAGTGTAGATTTTTCTTTTCTAGTCCCTTTGGCACTTGGTTGACTTTTGAGGGCCTTCCGTTTCCCCTATGAGCATGCAGTCAGTCCCATCTGCCAGCATCCGCTCTGTCCCCATTGAAGAGAGCAGCTTTGGAGGCTTCAAGCATCATCTTTCTGTCTTCTTGTTTGTTTTGAATCACACTAATAATTTTCTTTCAAAAGAAACATGGTATGTTGGTTTGACGGTATGTTGAGTGTATAGCTTGCCATATTCATATATTAGCTAAACTCCACACAAAAGATTTGCAATTCATTCATTTGTCTGTTGGCTCCTGAAAGTCACTGTCCATGTCCCTCAGGCTCTATGACAGTCCACATTGTCACCAGCCATGTCTTCCAGGCTTCATGACAGTCCACCTTAGAATGAACTTTTCTGGAAAGATTTACCACATGGAAAATGGAACAAGGACTGTTTTTAAAAATAATAATGAGATTCTCAGCATTCTACAGGAGTGTGAGGTTTACAGCCTTATTCTTACAATCTTAAAACCATGCCCCATAATAACACACAAACATCCAAAGTTAGGATCTAGCCAGGTGCTGTATGGCCCATGCCTTTAATCCCAGCACTCAGGATCATCTGATTTTTGTCTTTCTGGGCTTGTGTTACCTCACTTAGTATAATCTTTTCTAATTCCATCCAGTTTCCTGCAAATTTAATAATTACATTTCTTTTGCTACTGAGTAAAATTCCATGGTGTATATGGACCACATTTTCATTATCCAGTCAATGGCTGATGGGCAGGTGGGTTGATTGCATTTTCTAACTATTGTGAAAAGCCCAGCATTGAACATGGGTGTGTAAGTGTCTCTGGGGATGTGAGATAGAAGACCACAAGAGAGAAACCAGAGATGATGAGAAAGAGGGGAAGAGAGGAGAAAAGGAAACAGTGTAAAGGCAGAAAGGAGTCTAAGTCAAGGGGAGAGGATAAGAGATGGGAGGAAAACAAAAAAAAAAGTATGAAAACACCATAATAAAACCCAATTCTTTGTAAGCTAATAAAAAATTTTAATAAATAAAGAAAGAAAATAAAAACGAAACCATGCCCCAGTGGGATCTAGAAAAATATCATTTTCTCTTCTATTTCCCTAATTCCTATGATAATTTAATGAGTGAACCATGGTCCAAATCTTTTCCTCTCACACACTGGCATCTTCCCAGAGTTAATTGCTCCCTTTTGCTTGTTTTCTCTAACAACAGCTTCTTCAGTCCCTCCCAAAGAAATTCTGCCTTCAGCTGTCCCTCTCTGGGCTGTCATTGCCAAGTGACTCCGTTCTGCAGACACTCGAACAGTCTAGCGTCTCTCACTTTGGCATTTAAGGCTTGATTCTGGCTCTGACTGACACTAAAGACTCAGGACTCCTTTATCTAAAAATGCTGCTCAAAGTTTGAGTACAAGTAAACTCTAAAGAAAAAGACAAGAAAAGGGCTTTACAAATAGCAAATATATTTCTAAAATAGATTAGTTTTCTAAAAAAAAAGTGGCTAAGAAATTCTTAATATTTAAGGGAGCCACAGAAATATACTATCTAAATATAGTGCATGATCCATAATGCCCAGCATAAATTGGACCCCCAGAGGAGCAATATATATATATTGGTTTTCTGAGGTAGGGTCTCACTCTAACCCAGGCTGACCTGGAATTCACTATGTAATCTTAGGGTGGCCTCGAATTCAGGGCAGTCCTTTTACCTCCCAAGTGTTGGGATTAAAGGTGTGCACCACCATGCCTGGTACAAATTTTTTTTGTATGCTTCATTTTGTTTTTTATAAATTGCATTACTGGATAAATTACCAGGATTGAAATGCATAATTTACATTAAATAAAATTTCCATATTAATGTTGGATCTGCTAATGTTTTATAACTTCAGCCTGTAAAGAAATGGACAGGTAGAGACGGCTTTATCTCAGTAATGCAGCTCCATGTACTTAGAGATAAAAGACCATGTTGTATACAACTTACTCCCAAATGTTAAGGAAAGAAAATAGTAATTACATGCATTTTATGTAGTGTGTGTTAGTTAGCTTTCTCATTACTGTGACAAAATGCCTGAAATCATCAACCTAGGAAGACTCTTTTAGCTTAGGTGTCAGAGGTTTAGAACATAAAGACAAGGGAGGTTCCTGGCCTCCTGAGAGGCAGGAAGCAGAGAGAGGGAATACAGGCAAGGGCAGGGCGTAAACCCCAGTTTGTCCAGCTAAGCCCCACCTCCTAAATTTTTACCACCTCCCAAAATAGCACCACCAGGTGGGGCCCCAGGGCCTGTTGGAGGGGATGGGGACATTTCAAGCAAGTGCCTTTAACTGCTGAGCCATCTCTCCAGCCCCAGGGGAATATTTCATCTTCATACTATAACAGAGAACAAATCTGACAAAATGTTAAACATGAAAATCAGGTGAAGATAAAAAATGATTTCATGTTTTTCTTATAATTTGGGTGTAAGTTTATAGTTATTTCTATAGAACTCTCGTAGATTTAGGACTTTAAAATATTCCATAACCAAAAGAAAAGAAGGTCCCCTTAACTCTTTGCTTTTGTTCTCTCTCCAACATTTCCTTCCAGGACAGTCTTCCTGCACTCCACCAATACACTTTTGGGGTCCCTTACATAGTCCCACTGGAGAACTGTCACACCAGATGACTACATTCAGCGTGAAGAAATCAGATCAGTCTCCACAGTGTTCCCCTAACAGCGTTTAGGGTTACTTCTTCAGAGAGGGGAGTGAGGCATTTTAAGGTGACTGGACCCTGAAAGTGACAAGCAGGGATGCCCTTGGAACCAGCTGACCCCTGATCTCTCTGCCAGCCCCTCCCTAGAGTGGGAGGTGTCATTTACTAGAATTCAAATCTCATCCTGGAACTGTGGTTGGTCAGGCTTAAACTTCCTGAGCCAGCCTAGCCCCAACCAATCAGCTGTCTCTCGAGCTCAGAGGATATAGTTACATGGAGGAGGCAAATTGCTCTCTTTTCCTCTTGGGGGGCCAGCACAGACCTCTGAATCTCCAGGCTTAGCCTAGTGGCTGTGGGGAGGGGCTGGGACTTCTTTCCCACATGGACTTTTCTTATCTCATGATGGGAGCCTCCTGTATTTTCTCATCTTAATCTAATAAATTCTCTCTAAACCTTAACAGAAAGAAAAAAAGAAGAAAGAAAGAAAGAAAGAAAAGTGAAAAGAAGCAGAAGTCTAGAAATGAGTTTAGAACCTACAGGTGTCCATTGTGGTGAATGATGCTGGGTTTTTATTTACTATACCAGTAGCTTTTATGGCTGTAAGGTCATATGATAAATTCACTAGCCACACAGTCACTATAGGTAAAACCCTTGGATTATTGCTTCAGAAGGCTCTGCCTGCCCAGTACCTGGGCTCAGCTCATCCTAGCTGATCCCAAATTCCTCCACCTGAATCGAGTTCCAGGAACCTAATTCCATAGCCAGAGTTGTCACTCTCATTGGTCTGTGAAAAACTGACACTAAAGACCTCCGCCAGGCTATGGCCTTTTAGCAATTGCAATTCTTATTACCTTGGTAAAGGATCTTTTGGACATGCTTTGTGTAGAGTTAAGAAGCTGGGTGAAGACACTTAGGTAATAAATCTATTCTAGCTTTCCTGCCCTGGGCCTTGGAAGTCTTCCGTGGTATACCATTGACATTCTGACATTTCACTTTGGTTTCCCTTGGTCATCAGGTTTCAATTAACCTTGCAACCTCTCAGTTCCACTCAAGCTGACACCCTGAAGTCACAATCTTGGCTTAGCATGTCCATATGAAGCTTTCATCTCACACTATATTCCCTTCTCGATATAGACCTTTATAATCCGTCTCCATGCATGTTCCTCAGGGTTCTGGATTTATGTGATGATAAAATTGATGTGATTCACATCTTCTCATGACTCACACTTTGGTAACTAGCTGGGAAGTGGGTAAAATGAGTATAGTTAAAAATGGTAGTGAGGATTTTTTTAGGAGAATCAGCAATCCATTGCCAGGCAACCACTTTGAGAGAAGGCAAAGGGGTACCGACTTCACTAAGGGAGGAAGTGATGGCAAAGGGGGTTTTTAGTGGAATTTAAGGGTTCAAGGTCATTATTTATGCTGAAATTTATCAATGTGTACCATTTCAACTTGAAAAATATTTTGTTTATTCTCAAGGAAAGACAGAGGGAGAAAGAAAAAGAAAATGGGTGCACCCATTTTCTAGCCACTGCAAACAAACTCTAGATGCATGCCCTACTTTGTGTATCTGGCTTTACGTGGTAACTGGGGAATCGAACGTGGGTCATTAGTCACTGCAGACAAGCACCTTAGCCAATGAGTCATCTCTCCAGTCCCATTTCAATTAAAAATTTTCAAAGTAGAGTCTCACTCTAGTCCAGGCTGACCTGGGAATTACTATATAGTCCCAAGCTGGTCTCAAGGAACCATCGCTATTCTCCTATCCCTTTCCCGGGTACTAGGATTAACAGCAAGCACCACCACGCCTGGCTCTATTTCAACTTTTAAGAGTCCCATCACCTCTCAATCAATGATCCAACTTTAGCATCAGAAATACAACAAAGTTGTAAATTTAGTTTGCCTTGTATTCATCTACTAGAGGGATTAGATTCCATGTTTGTTGTTGGAAACCTTGGCCTGTATCTACAGGAGTAAAAGATAACATTTTTAGAGCATTCACAGAAACATTCTGATCCTTGGCCTAGATTTTCTAGGTTTTGAGTCCTGAGTTCATTATTTTCTCTCTCTGTTCTCAAGTTTAATTACAAGCAACTAACCAATCCCATTATTGTCTTTATTTCCACTGAACTGTTCTATAGTGTTACCATTTTGTTCACTCACCCAAAGCCTTGTTTTCTACATGAAATTGATCCCCATGTCTCAAGTAGTCATCTAAGTATCCCTTCTGCTAAATAACATACACACTTCAGTTATTTTTCCAAAATTATCAATATCTGCCAGAGACTCTTCTGTGTTGTAGACAGCAATAAGCAACATAACGATAAAAATAGATAGATAAATTAAAAACAAATTTATTTTACAGTTTGAAGAATTTAGGCAATAAAACTGGGTAAGATGATAGGTAATGACAAGAAGGCACTTTTAGTTCTGGAGGTGAATGAAGACTTAACTCTTCTTTGTAAGAGTGTTCGAGAGTAGAACTGATGCCCCTAACTTTGAGACAAATGGAAGTACTGACTACTTCTATTTTTGATTTTTCTTCCTAGCATGGTGAGTTGTTTGGGAAATGATTCAATAGTTATTTGTAGTTCCTAAATTCTCAGCAGCAGTTGCCTCCTGATATGTGTCACTATATATTCTGAGTTGACATCTGTTATCTGAATCACCAAAAATAGTGCCTTGTTTTAAAATTTATCCACTGTTGGCTTATGTTTTATCTTACTCTAGGCCATGTTATCACTACATGTGACATCTCTGTATGTGTGTTTGTGAAACTGGGATAAAGTTGGCAAAACTTGAGACTGAGGAAACATGTTTTGCATGAGTGGAACAGGAGGCATAAGCACATTCGGAATAAAGAGAACAGGCAAAGCAGACGTGTCAGAGGAATGGGATCTTACGAAGGAAAGTCAAATGCAAGTAGAGAACTTAGGCAGCTCAGGCTGCAATCTACAGTTTCGATGACCATGAGCCTCTATTATGGTTCTGGTCTCTACTATCCAGATTATAAACTCCTTTTTGAATAGGTAGCCTTTGTCTAGAGGAAGAAATCAGTTAATGATTGTTGATAGTGATCTTATTGGTGGTGCTCAGGGTGACATTTCATTTGGGGACTGTTTCTCACCATGACATTTTCCTTGGCAACCTTTATATTAATAGGCAATTTAACATGTTCTGATTGGCACTTTATATCATAGCAAGACCTATGGTAGGAGTAGTTGATATGATCAAGGATTTTCAACTGTAGTATATTGGCTTCCAGAGATTTGTGTATAAACATTGGACAAGTAAATGCAGAAATTCATAGTCTAAGTCATCTCAATGCTAAACAATACAGTTTGATTCATGTATAAAGTTAGAGCAGCTATCCATATGTTAGGATTTGAGATCACCACCCCAAAGGGACAGAGGACACACATGATAATGCAAGTCATATAACCAGGTTTATTTCCAGCTAGCTGGGGTCCGAGTTTCCTCCCGGGACAGCGGATTTCCACAAGGACTGTGAGCATAGGGCTCTGGGGGTTTATATATTTTTTTTCTTTCATGAGTTACACAGTAATTTTTCACAGCCTTTGGGGGTTCCTATTCTGGCCCATTACCATAACTTGGTAGTGGCGTGAGATAAATTCCAGGACCTACCCCTCAAGATAAACATTTGGTCTCTTGATGCCACCACCCATAATCTCCCTCATCTTGTTAGGTAAGATTAGCCAGTTGCCACCCTTGTTCCTCATTCCAGTATTCCAGTACATTTTGGCCCAGTCCCCCAGGCCATCATGGCTGTTGTCAGGCTAAGTTAACTATGTGCCTAGCACATACAATTCCTACAATGCTTTACTAATAATTATGTCTAAAAAACAAATGTTAATCCATGTAGTAATTTTTCTTCTAAATCTCACAATGACTGAAAGATCTAGTTGTCCCCAGAGATCTTCTGTATAAGAAATAAGGATTTCTTTTTCCATTGCCCTGGCTCTGCGTTTCCAGTCTCTTTCAGCACCCTCACTGTGGTTTCTCAATATTGCAGATTTTCTTATTGTCTTGTCCTTGTGACCTTGTGACCAGGAAAAGTTAAGCACATAGATGCCAAGGAAAAGTAAAGGAGATTTGCTGAGAAAACAGTGAGAAAGCTCAGTTTGTCAGGCAAGCATGCGTAGGGTTTCAGCCATTATCCAAGAAGAGATAGGATGGGGAAAGCTTATGCTCTTTGAGTTAAGAAAAGCAAACAGGCTTAGCAGTGAAGACCTGTAAGCAGCTGTGGGGATCCTGCATTATCTCAATCAAAGGGTATTTATTCTTCCTGCCTCCTTAGTATGTTTTTAGGTAAGGGGTGGTCTCTTGATTAGGTGACTGATGGGCTTAGTTGGATTAACTTCTAAGTTTGGGAACCATATAATTTTTTGTGTATCTTAGAATGTTATGTCTCCATACAGGAACAAAGACTAGATTCAGATTCATTCATTCATTCATTCATTCATTCATTCATTCAGATTCTAGTCTTTTGCCCAGGTGGAATTTTCCTTTCATGGACCTCAATCAAAGCCCTTATACCCTTATAACCTCTTCTCCCATCCTTTCCAATGGCATTTTAAATCTTATGAAAGAGCAATTGTAATCCTTCCCTTTTTAATGTTACCAAGAAAAGAGGAGATGAAATCAGTCTTCCTGGATGACCTCCGAGCCTGCCAATGCCTAGTATACTAGTAAAGACCTTTGATCATTCCAAAGTCATTGTTCAGGATGTTGTGTCATTCAGACAAGTCAGTCACTGAGCTGCACTATTCCACATGTGTGTCCTGATCAGTCTGGGTCCTAGTCTCAATTACTCCATATATTATATAAAACAATGGCCTTGCCCTGAGAGGCTCCATTTTACAAGCTTTTGGCTCCACTGTGATGGATAGACAACTGAACAGTACTGTCTGTCAGGCATCACCCATGTGGCACAGACTGATAAATGACTTTTTCCTGGTAGTAAAAGCATGCCACACTATAAATTTATTGGGGTGAATTGTGACCATAGAGTCACATGTATATATTAAAATCATAGCAAGACAATGAGACACAAGAACTTATGGGCAGGCCAGACTGAGGAAGGAATTGTATCTCCCTCACCAGGACAACAAAAAGAATTGGACACCTGGCACTATGATGGCCATGGCCTCCACCAACCTGTCACCTGCCCACCGGGTGTGTCACGAACTATATTCCAGAGGCTTCAGTTCAGCTCCGCCCATCCTGGCTGTTGATAAGGCTTCCCGTAACTCATCTGTTCAATTGTTTGATCCTGCCATCCATCCTTCTGTCAATTCATCTGGAGGCAGACCTGCCTTTCACTTCACCTTGACCCCAGAGTCCAGCTCTTACTGCAGCCAATCCTACTGTCAGACCAGTAGCAGCTTCTCCAGTAATAGGTTATGTTACCAACACAGAGACTGGTATTTCGATTAGTTTCCTGGATTGACTCCTCAGGTCACTTTGAAATACTTGGCCTTTAAAATACTCTTTGTAGTTCTTGTCTAGCCTATATTTATGGATGAATGGATAGATGGATAGATAGATAGATAGATTTACTGTGATTGTAATGTGTGGTTTGACAGTTAACTTTAGCAGGTTATGGTGCCTCTATTGCCCAAGTGATCACTTCTTGGCTCTCTCCCAGGAGGCAGTGTGTTCAGCCTTTTCATGGCATCAGTCTGCATTGTATATCAGTGGTCTCTGCTTTCTCCAAATATTATTGACCAATTTCCCCTTGCCGCTTATGGAGCTCCTGCCAGCACTTCATATGCTAGCATCTTGGGGGCTGGTTGCCATTCTGGATCTTGTAGGGTCTCTCGGTGTTTTGCGATGACTTTCTGTGGTTTCTTCAGCAATAGGATCTTACCTTTGGCCTGGGGTGGGTGTTCAAGAGCATTGACAGAATTCTGTCTTGTTTTAGGGGCCTTGTGGGTCTCTTTGATCAATAGCTCAGCGTGGGAAGGAGCCAATTACTGGGCCAGGGAGTTCCAGGTCTGATCTATTTTTCACGGGGTTAGGCTTCCCCTATTCCATTCATGGCCCATCTTAGCAGGCGATACCCCCTTCTTCCTCGAGAGCTGACTGTATGGAAATAAGGATTTTATGATTACGATTCAATACTGGTTCATTTTATTGTATAAGCTGCCCTGCCCTCCCCTCCCCCCATTCTTTCATGTTTTTTTTTTACATAATTTATTGAGCCAGAGTTGAATTTATCCTAACTAGGCCTATTTATTTATTTATTTATGCTTGGTTTTTCAAGGTAGGGTCTCGCTCTAGTCCAGGCTGACCTGGAATTCACTATGTAGTCTCAGGCTGGCCTTGAACTCACCACAATCCTCCTACCTCTGCCTCCTGAGTGCTGGGATTAAAGTCTAAATTGAAAACCAGAGTTCTTTTCATTCACAGCACGGCTCAGTGTTCCACAGAGAAAGAAGGAAGGTCATTCCAGTCTGTTTGCCCTGAAGATGGATTGTGTATGGTAGGAGGACCTGGGTCTGGGGCTCAATCCAGCATCCAGGCCTGGCCCTACCATGGTCTGACTTTGTGAGTCTCAAGGAGATTTGGGGCTGAGCTCTCACCAGATGTTCTTGGAGGTTCCAGTCATCAAAATCTATATTCCATCAGAGCTTTTCACTGCCTTATCAGGGGCCAAATCGCATGACTTGATTGATTTTTAGTTTTATCTCCAAAGTACTTAAGATAGAAACAGAATATTTATATATTTACCTCACATTAGCACCTGCTTTCAGGGCGTGTGTGTGTGTGTGTGTGTGTGTGTGTGTGTGTGTGTGTGTGTGTGTGTGGTTTAGAAGTCTCCTTACCTTCATCTGTGCCCATAAAGGCCAGCCTTTCTTCCTGGACAGAGCAGGCTCCCAAGGCTTCAGTGGACTGCGTCCTCATTTGTTGAATCAGGGTTGGAAGCATTAGAGTTTCCCAACAAACACTGACTGACCTAAGAACAACGGCCACATGCTGGCTCTGTTTCTTCCTCTAGAAATTGCAAGAACCAGATGCACAGAGCCATTTGGACCCACACGTTAAAGTAATTGCATAGAGTGTTTCAGGGTGTTCTGTTTCCATCTGGACTAAAATAGGTGATGCCAAGCAACATTATGAGTGATACAGTCCTATCTAAAAGAACGATTTCTCACCTTTGGGTTTTGGCCACAAAATTTAAGAATAAAAAGTAGGTATTTGTTTTATATATCTAAAAGTTTGGCAGCCCCCTAATAAGATGTTTAATGAAGAAAAATTAAAACCCCCTCATGGGTCTGAGGTATGTGGAGCTACTTTTCAGAAGTGGGTTTTATTGGCAGAGAAAGTCTGTTAACAACCCTGTAGAACTCCTTAAAAATTAGCATTTAACCAGGAGGAAGAACACACAAAGTTATTTAAAATTTACATAAAATTATGGAGTAAACTCCAAACAGGTCGCCTCCCAAATGTATAATTACACTCAGCAGTCCTGTCATCATACACAGAAACAATTTTATTTCTAATCATCTTCTGCTTTTATTCACCCAGGAATATATCATTAAAATTTCCACAGAACAATGAACCTTAATAGGTGCTAATGCAATTGTGAATTATGGTAATTGTTACCTAAATTAATCTCTGTACCTTCCATTTCTTATTGCCCTGTGTATAAAGAGTGTGAAAAAGATAATGTGAAAAATGATATTTGTATAAATGGTTTAAAGGATATATCTTATTTGATAAAAAAATTCATATGATAACTTGCTATCTTGTAGTACATGGAAAAATTTTTATTGCATGTAGTATTTACTTTATCTTGGTGAAGTCTAAATTAAAAGACAGGTGAACATTTTGTCATGTGTGCACACTCTAAGGTTTCCAGGACGTTCGTGGATATGCACAACCATGGCCTTGTGTGTGTGCATGTTCTTTTCTTATCTTGTGTATTATGCCAAATACTTCTGTTTGTTGGTTTAGATTGATTGCCAACTTGACAGAGCCTAGAATCACCTGTAAGGGAGTATGTTGATTAGGTTAGCCTCTGTGAAGGTCATGAGGGACTAGCTTGATTAGGTTACTTAAGGTAGAAAGACCCACCTTAACTCTGGGCAGCAGCAACATTCCATGTATGAGATCACTGACGAAGCAGCCATACTCATCTCTTTCCTCCTCTTCTTCATTGGTGGATGGATGTGACCTGCTCTTGTCACCTTGCCTTTCCTGCCATGCTGAAATAAACCCTTTCTCCTTTAAATTGATGTGTTTTTTCTCATCATCTACCTCTGATTGCTGAGACAAAGTACCTGAGCAGAGGCAACTTAAGGAGGGAAGAATGGATTTTGGCTTACAGTTCCAGGTTACAGTCCGTCATGGCAGGGGAGGCTGGTGGTGGGAGCAAGCAGCAGCTGATCACATTGTCTCCACACCCATGGACCCGAATGATGAGTGCTCATGCCCAGCTTGCTTTCTGCTTTTTATTTAGTCTCGGACTTAAAAACCAGCTCATGGAATGGTGCTGCTCACACGTTGGGAGGGTCTTCCCACTTTATTTTACCTATGTTAGAAAATCCCTCACAGATATTCCAAGAGATTTTTTTTTCCCCATGGCGATTCTAAATTCTGTCAAATTGACAGCCGGCACAGCAGCTTCTTATATAAGGAAATCCATGGTATTGACTGAACTGTGTCCTTTCCAATTCAGATACTGAGGTTGTTACCCCCAGAATGTGACTGCTTGGAGATAGGACCTTTAAAAGGCAATTAAGTTAAAAGAAGATCATGTTATATGGTCTCAATATAGTAAGGCTAGTGTCTTTATAAACAGAAATTTAGACACAACACATAGAAATGGAAGGGCATGAAAGGGCATAGAACCCAGCTGTCCACAAGCCAAGGAGAAAAGTCTCAGAAGAAACTCGCCCTGCCCATATAACTCAATGTGGGACTTCTGTCCTCTAGAGCTATGAGGAGAGGGCATGTCTCCTGTTCAGGCAGCACACCATAGGATTCTGGGAAAACAGCACACCCAGATAGGGAGTAAACAAACACAACCCCTGTCTTGTCACTCTTACTCCTGAGTTATATTGACCGTGTGCATGACACTAAACCTTGCTATTTGAAATTGGGTTCAGTTTTGTGTGTTTATTTAAACCATCAAACATCATATTTCCTTCTGTTAACATACCAAAGTTTCCTCTGAGGAAGCGCATGACCTTGACTTTTAGCCCTGACAGTTTGAGTGCAGATTATCTAATTCCCCAGCTCCACATATAGGATGTCACTGGTGGCCCAACAAGCATATTCCATGAGCTCTTCTCAAGAATGGACGTACATTTTAGGACTTAAGTAGAAACTACTAAGCTGCAGACTCTTTCTCTGGAGCTGATACTGGGAGGAAGTGTCTGCCTCAGTGGAGGATCAGACCGAGAGTGAAACCAGTTTGAAGGAAGGTAAACCACAAAACAAATTGAGGTGGATTATTGAGGATACGAGTCCTGAGCTAGCCTTGCCTGAAGACAAAGACTCCTAGGAACTATGAAGTTTCCATTAATAAGCCAATACATTCCTCTTCTTGGTTTTGCCCTTAAGGGTTGTGATGGTTTATGTTAATTGCCAACTTGTCAGGATCTAGAATCATCTAGGAAATGATATTCTAGACCCGCCTGTGAGGGATTATCTAGATTCAGTAGCCTCTGAGGATACCTGCGAGAGATTAGCTTGATTAGGTTAGTTGAGGTGAGAAGACCCACCTTAGTTATGGAAAGCACTGTTTGTTCTAAGGGCTAGGGTCCTGGCCTGGCTCAAAAGGAGAAAGTTAGCTGAGCACCTGTGCTCAGGACTATACTTCCTGGCTGTGGACACAGTGTGGTCACCTGCTCCATGCTCCTGATGTCACATGCCTTTCTCCCCATAACACACTAGAACTTAGAATATTATACCAAACAAGCCCCTCCTCTGGAAATGGCTCTTGTTAGATATTTATTTGTTTACAACAACAATGAAATACAGAAAATTCATGCCAAGAGTGAGGTCATGTGGTAAACCTGACCATGTGATCTGTAGGCATTTGGAACTGCTTTGTGAGAAGAATGTGGACTTTAGAAAAGCTCTAGCATACAGTAAGCAGAGTCTAATGGGTCAGTCTGTGGGAGCTTGAAAGACAAGAACGCTGAGAGCAATGTGGATAGTGAAAATCCTGCTCTTAGAGTTTCAGTGGAGAATAAGGACTCCATCAGAAGAAGAGCTCGTGGCAGATCATGTTATATGCTGTCAGAGAAACTGCCTGCATTCTGCCTATGTTATGAGAGGCTGAATGATTCTGAACTCAAAAGTAATGGACTAATTTGTCTGATGGAGGAAATCTCAGGACAGGAGAACATTCAGGCTGATGTGGGAGGAGCCCCTGTGATGGTAAGAGATCAGTACCATTAAAGAGAACCTCCTCTGCAGCACTGGGACCATAGGAAAGGGAGCCTTAGGGCAAGATCATACCCAGTGAGGGCTCTCACTTGTAAGAATGCCAATCCATTCAAAGGAGAGATTCTGAATTGAAATGCCTCTTAAGAGATTTTTCTGCTCAAAACCAACCAACTAGGCAGACCAAGGCAGCCACAGCTGTGGTCAAAGGGAGCAAGGCTGCAGAATTTGGCAGCTTCATCCACAGGGTATTGGACTTGGAAGCATGAAATATGCAAGATAGAGCAGACTGTGGAGTCTTGTGTTGTGGTTTTAGGGAGCTGTTGAGCCCAGCCACTGTGTGGTAGGGTGAGAGTCCCTGCAAGGAGGCCCCAAGAGGCTAGTGCATGAAGTTATAAAGGACTGTAACCTCAAACTGTAAGTCAAAATAAATTCCTTCTCCCTTCTGTTGCTTTTGCCAGGTATTAAGGTCCTGGCCATGAGAAAGTAACACATACAAGGTAGTTTGACTTGCTTTTTTCCACTGCTGCTAAGAGTCTTGTAGGCTAGAGTACCTTAATGATTTGTTTCTCTGCAAAGTGAGTGAACCCTTAATAATAGAAATGATTTGTTTCCCAAAGTAAATACTATATAGAACTTTGCTGGTGTGTGTGTGTGTGTGTGTGTGTGTGTGTGTGTGTGTGAGAGAGAGAGAGAGAGAGAGAGAGAGAGAGAGAGAGAGAGAAAGAGAGAGAGAGAGGCAGCAGATGAAGGTAGGAAATAAAGTCTTGCTCATTTGAAGCTTCTTGAATCCCTAGGTCCTGTGTGAAAACTGCTGGTTGGATGATCTGAGAATTTCTGACAATTCTGGGATTAATACATTTTATGCACTTCTGCTCATTTTCTGGTCTGCCCACATTTTTGGGCAGAGTGGAAGACAGAGGTCACAACCAGGTAGAGGTCACACAGGGAAGTTTTTCCTCCAAGTGCAGGTGAAGCTGTCAGTGGGCAGAGGGAAAGGCTGCTTCTCATGGGCTTGAACTTTGGGATACTTGACATGACGTTTCCATCTGGCCCTGCAGGGCTCCAGACTGACTTTAGCACACTTGTGGAGAGAAGTGTACTTTGGATCAGATTTCAGTAACAGAATTTAGACAGCAATCTCATTGTAGCCCCTGAAACATTCCACAGATGTATGAAAAGCCCACCAGGTTCAAGTTGAATACACCATAATTAGTGGCACTATTTTTATGAAATTGCTTTATTGGGCTGTGTCGTGTCAGGGATGAGTATTGCCATTTATAACAGTCTCTAGAACACCGATTTTGTGAAGGAGCCACTGAAGAGTGATCCCTCCCTTCACAAACAATCTCAGTTGTTCATCAGTCCCTGAAAAGGCACTTCCTGCCAGACCTGGGACAAATGTGTCAAGTAGACCTTGGCTGACTGATAGTTTAAGCCATGTGGATCTTTTGGAATCTAAATTCTTTACATTGCACTTTAGATAATTCTTCCAGTTTATTCAATCAACTGCTATTAATCTTCCTTGGTTTTGGGAGATTCCCTGTCTTTCATTTTGTCTACCTGTGTAGAATCCGAAGAAGAGTTTCTTGTTTAGTTGGCAAATGTCCACTGGGTGCATGCTGTGTGTCAGCAGTTGGAAAGGATGCAGGTGACAAGAAGAAAGACAAAGGGTCCCAGAGCCCTGGACTTTAGAGTCTGGTGGGAGAACACGGATATCAGTAGGACTGGATGGCTTCTGCTGGGCAAAGATTGGAATTTGGAGAGAACTCTAGCACACAAGGAGGCTTATTGAAAGTGTGTCCCCATAGCCAGTGTGTATTTGTGTAAATGCTGGGGCTTCCTAAGGATATACAATGGCCCACTCAGGACTGTGGAACATATCTTATTCTTTTGTCAAATTCCTTGCACTAGTTTGAGGCCACTGAAATACTTATCTTTCTGGGGGGAAATGTATACAAACCTCTGTAATTATCACTAGTGATGCAGGATTTTGGGACTTGGGGTGCGCAGGCCTACGAACCAAAACTTTTAGTTTTTTTTTTTATTTTAACAAAGAATTGAGAAAACAGACTCTAAGAAGGTTAAATTTTGAATTATGAGGTTCATTTATTTAGAATTAGTATTCAGGGAAGGCTATAAAAACTCAAACCAGAAGGAATTTGCCTCCTTTCCTGGCACACACATTTCCAGACACACACATACATACACACACACAGACACACAGACACACACACGTACATGCACATGCACATGCACACACATGCTTGTACACACACACACACACACACACACACACACACACACACACATAGAGGAAGTAAGGCATGAAAACATAAGCCCTTTCCCCTGAAATATGGAGGTCAGGAAAGACTTAGAAATAAGATACTAAATGACCCGGGCCTTAAAAAAAGATCTCACATGTAGCAAAGCGAGAGATCACCCAAAATCCAGGCAAGAAGCCACACAGATGAGAAAAAGTTCCAAAATAGCAAAGCAGGAATCCAGAGAGTCCTCACCAGAATAATATAGCTAAGAGAGAGATTACATACATTTATATGGATCATACATCAAATTAGAATGAGGATTGCCATCAGACTCAGGCGTGTAAGGCAGAGACCCCACGAGCTGACTCAGGAGGGGCCCACCCACCCAGGTGTGCTGAGCTGAGCTGAGGGAGAGGTCGCAAGCACTGTTACAGAGGAAATGCCAGCAGCCATCTTGGCTGAGACTGGATCGGATGTTGGTTCTAGTCAAGCAAGGTAGCGCCTCCTTGTTTTTCTTGGGCCTTTGTCCCTGATGGCTGCCTATAAAAAAAAATCTAGATTTATCCTGTTTCTTCTTCATTATGAGCAGGGTAGTCACAAAGGAGCACAGTGGAGATGTAAGTATGAGGTTTTATCTTTATTCAAAATGACAGTATTTTGTGCACCATGGGTGTCTGGATTGTTTTTGGCGTGTGTGTGTGTGTGTGTGTGTGTGTGTGTGTGTGTGTGTGTGTGTGTGGTGTACGTGCCCACGTGTGCTCATGCACATAGAGGCCAGAAGTTGATGCTGACTATTTTCCACAACTTCTCTCCACTTGATTTTCTGAGACAAAATCTCATACTGACCCTGAAGAACACTGATTCAGTTAGCTTAGATGCCAGTAAAAGTCTATGGATTGCCCCCCAGGACTAAAAGTTAAGACCCTATTGCTGAAGACTCCACATATTGGGCTTCTGGTCACTGAGAAATCAAGCTGGAGCTGAGCTGGGAGCTCCTCTCTGTTGACTTGCTGTCAGGATGCTGCAAAGTCTGTTGTGGGGAGAAACTTCATCAATGGTCTCAGCTGTAGAGCCTCCAAGATTTATGGCTGATGAGTCAGGCAAATGTACTAACTGGTGCAATGGTGGTATACGTCCGTTATGGGGACACCGACAGCTCTTTGACTGGACTTGAGGCCCACTTGAGGGAATTCCTGCCTGCTACTGAAAGCCAAATCCAAGGCCCCTGGCTATGGAAGTCCTATGCCCTGGGGGAGGTGGCCATTACTATTGTTATCTGGCTAAATGGATATATTATACCCACCAAACTGCCCCTTAATACTTATGTTTCTGGCCATATATTAAAGCAGTCTCACTTGTGGTTAGAGAAGCTTTCCTGATGGAGGTGACCACTGAGGAGACTCAAAACTCACCAGAGTGCTGAGAAGAAGGAAAAGTGAAGTGTTCAACAATAAGTGAAAAAAAAATTTCTATCACACCCTCCAAGGCTCGAGGTGCCATTGGGAAAGAGGCAGGAGAAAGCATGTCAGAGCTAAAGAAAGGGGGGTGTGCTTACAATACTCTCTTCCATTGGCCTTGATATTTATGGTCTCACAGTGGCTGGTGCTACCTACAAAAGTTGTGTATATAGGAGGGAAAATGATTACATCAAAATAGAAAAGAAACGAGTGGGAAAGTAGATGAGTTTTAGTGGAGAGAGGAGTGGGGGGAAGGAAATATGTTGAAAGGGGATTATTATCATGGTACATTGTTTAGATTTATGGAAGTTGTCAATAAAAAGTAAGAGAAAATGATCATCAGTGAGCCCTGGGGGTCTGCCTCCCCAGCACTGGGATTGCAGGTCACCGTGCCCAGCTTTTATGTGTGCTGGGAATACAAACTCAGGGTCTCTTGTTTGCTCTACCCACTAAGCTGTCACCTCAGTTCCTATTTTAGCATTTTATTTAGCTTCATGGATACGTTAAATTTTGAATTTTAGAAATGTTATGTGAATATATATATATATATATATATATATATATATATATATATATATATTGGGGGGGGGCTCTGAGTTTCCACCCTCCTCTGGTACTGTGGATTGAACATATTGCCTTATACCTGTAGCAAGCGTTCTGCTGCTGGGCTGAATCCCTAGCCTTTTTACTTTTTCTTCCAAGGAAGGATCTCGACAAGTTTCTTAGTCTGGCCTTGGACTCTCTCTATAGCCCAGACAGGCCTTCTACTCACAATCCTTCTTCCTCAGCTGGGTTTACAGGCCCACTATCACCAGGCCGAATTCTTGGTCCTTGAGATATTTGAAGGTGACTTAAATTTGTGCCCAAGGGGTTGAGGAGATATCTCAGTGGATAAAGTGTTTGCTGTGCATTCAGGTCTCCAGCAGCTCTGATCCAGCCCTTGGGAGGCAGAAGTAGGGAGTCACCAGGACAAGATGGCTAGTAGACTAGCTTCATCAGCAAACTCTGGACTTAAGTGAGAGATCCTGCTTCGGTAAGAGTAAAAGAGAAGTGTGATTAAGGAAGATGCTAATGTCAAACTCTGGCTTCTACTTGCACACACATCCTCACAAACATGTGTACACATGCCTACACACACTCACACACACACACACACACACACACACACACACATGCAAGTTGTGCCCAAATAAATGTCTCACTTAACTCACCTAACGTCAACCCCGGCATCACACTCAAGTGAAAAGTCATAGCACAATGCTTTCAGTGAATCATTTTTATGCTGTAGTGCATGTAAGATGCAAACTCTTACAGAAATATATGTTTATAATATGTGTGTGTACACATGTGTGGGCTTGTACATGTGTGTGTATTCATGTGTATGTGTGTACACAGCTCTCCATGTCTGTGAGTTTCTCATCCACGTGTTCTTTTAAACAATGTTGAAAACATCTGAAAAAAATTGTCTGTATCTAACACATACAGCTCCTTTCTTGTCATTATTTACTAAAACACATAGTATAAAAACTATGTAGCATTTCAGTGTATTAGTAATTATAAGTCACTTAGAGATAATTTAAGGTATCTGGGAGGATGTTTGAAGGTTAAATGCAAACACTATATCATGTTACATGAGGACCTGGACCACCTGCAAAATGTGTCACCCATGGAGGTCCCTTCAGACTTTGAAGGACAGCCAGCATGCAAGTAGTATACATGAATATATGGAATATATGGCCAGTGACAGCATGGCCCTTACAGAAAGTGCTGAAGGGTCAAACACTGTACACGTGTGATTGTTCTGACTGGGGCAGTCCTGTGGCACTGGGCTGCAGTGTCTCTGAGAGTCCATATGGTCTGCACCCATCCCAGGTGACTGCAGAGATCTGGTGAGGACTGCCAACTGCTTGGTCCATAAGCTGGCCAGTGGGCCTCGGCTGTCACCGTGTGTAATCTCCAAGGCCCTCACCTTGGCTGTGTGCTGCAGCCTGTGATCACTTTTCATCGTCTTGGTACCTGTATCTCTGTTTCCCTCTTCCTGATCTTCTGTTCGTCTCCCGCTCTCCTCGGCCTCAAGCTGTGCTTCGGGTTTCATCCCTGACTGTTGGGTTGCTGGCATGTATCTGTCTCCCATGCTATTTCTCTACCATCTGGACCAAGTTCTAGAAGTCAAATTAACTTGTAAAGTGTGCTCAGTTTGGATGGCAGAACCCATCTTTATTTCCCACAACTTGAACTTCCTGACCTTTTCTCATAAAACACTCCCTTCCTATTTGCTACCCTCTGCTCAGTTGTCATTAGTTTGTGTTGACAGTTTTATTGTTTCTTGGTGACCTCTGTCTATCCACAATTACTATGGTATGTAGCAACCTATCTATTTTAAAGTTAAGTGTGTGGAGTAAAAACAAAACGAAAAATCTTCTACACTGTAGGGAAAAATATTTTATCTCTTAAAAATGCAGTCCATGTTCATTCATGTATATGAATATCCTATTGTAATTTATTTCACCACATTAATTAACTGATCTCTTAAATGTGTGCAGAGAACTCTAAGCTTTTAAAAACTTCCAGGATCCTAAAATTATACCCCATGTAAATTTTTTATAAAAGCCCAAATCAACCAAAAGGAAAGATGTATTTAAATAATTATTAAATTATTTTAAATTATTGGAATATAAATGCAGATGATTCATCTTTCAGATTATCTAGGATTCTGACATAAAATAAACTTATATTTATAAAATCTGTGTGACATAGTCATATGACAGAATTAATGTAATGAAGAGAGTAGTTACAGTAGGCTCCTTAAGAAAGTCAATACTTTGGTGATTTCCTTAGGTGCATATAGTTAACCTTCTATGTATAGAGCACTCCTTAGACTGAGAATGGAGTGTTTATTAATTTCTATATTCCTTTTATAGTGCTGTGGGATTTCTAACTCTTGGCAGAAGGGGAAATGAGTTACATTTTGTCTCTTTTGAGAATATGTCCTTAATAATTTATCTTGAATTAGTTGATTAAGTTTTGAGTCAAATTGTCCCAGACATTCTCGCTGGTTTCTTCAGAGAAGTGATGGGAGGCAAAACTAACATTTTACGGATGCTCTGGGATTCTGGGAAGAAGAGATGTGAGAAGCACACAGCATCACTCTCATTTGGCAATCATGATCTGAAGACATATTGAAGCAGACACGTGAGTGCTCCAAGTGACAAGATAATTCAGATAAACTTTACACATTTCACAGCTTTTAACATTTTTAAAGCCAAATAGAGTGGAAGGATAAAAGACAAACCAAGTTCTTAAGTTAGCTCGTGCATATAGTATCTTCCCTTATGACTCCAGTCTACCAGCAACAAATATTACAGGCAGCCACCTGGAAGTAATGGGTCTGCACATGGACCATTCCCTCACATGTCTGGGCTGTAGATTTCTAGGCTGAGACTATCTTCTCATGTAACTTGCTTTTTTTTCTTTTCACTAACTTGACCTTGAGTAATTAAATATGCATTCTTATAATGTCCTAATAGCAAAACTGTTCTCCATCTTTTAGACGAATCAAAATATTTCTAGACAATCTCTAATAAATGGGTATTAATATTACATATCAAGAAGCTCCATTATTGATGACAAATTCACAAAAACAAATCTAATAAGACTGTTTTAAATTAGATTTATATTTAGTTGATTTATGAAATGTGAAGATTATATAATTTTACTGATAAATTTTACTGATGTAACATGATATTTTGATGTGGATGCCCATAGTATAATATTTAAAGTGGGCTGACCATATTGGATTCCTCAAACATTGATCATTTCTTTGTAGTGAAACCTTTCACACTCCTTCTCGCTTTCTGAAATGCACAGTCCATCGCTGTTAGCTGTAATCACACTGCTGTGTGACAGTGTTCCATGACCACTGGCTCCTATGTAACTATCACTTAGGAGCTGCCCACATTCCCTGTTATTCTGCCTGGTACTCAGCATCCTAATGTAAATTTTCATAAGATGAACATCTTTTAGATTATACATGTGAGGGAGACCAGAGGGTACATGTTTTTCTATGCACGGTTTAGTGCACTTTGATTATCTTCAATCCCAGCTATTGTCACAAATAACAGGATTTTATTCTTTTTATGATAAAATAGTCTTCCACTGAATATATGAAAATAGTTTTGTGTGTGTATGAATGTGTGTTTGCATTCATTTGTATGACTATAGGCATGAGTGTACCACAGCATGTGCGTGGAGCTCAGAGGACAACTTTGGGTGCAAGTCCTTGCCTTCCACCTAGTTTGAGTCCCTCATTGTTCACTAGACTACCTGGCCTGCAAGCTTCTGGACAGTTCTTCCATTGCCACCTCCCTTCTTTCCCTAGGCTAGTGACACCTGTCCAGGTTTCATATGGGTTCCTGGGGCACCAACAGAGGTGCTAACACTTTATCCACTGAACCATCTCCCCAGCTGGCAATACCTTCTATCTTTCTTTTTAGACTCCTTAAGCTGTCAGTAAAAATAAAACCAGAAGATCCATGTGATAACCACATCAAATCATTGTGATAATAGGCTTAATGTGGTTTAACTAAGACTTCCAGCCACAGTCAACAAACCCAGGGTGAATTCCCCACTTCCTCGGCATCTGCCACTGCTTGGCTTTGAGGGACTAGAAAGTCACAGGGCCCCAATCTTAGCATACAAGGTGTAGCCCACTGGAAACTAGAAATGAACAGGAATTATTTTTCATAATGTCAGCAGTGCTCGGGCTTGTCGTCCTGGGACAAGTGACCTCTCTGATTCTCATTCCTATGTGCGGCCTAAGGTGAGTTGTAAGTGGAAGAGACCAGTGGCCAATCTGGTGAAAGGTAGGTCAAAGACATGCATATTTCATCTTTGGCCAGAAATGCTACATAGCAGACTGACATTAGGCTCTCTCTTTCTCTCTCATGGCAGCATCCAATGGGCTTTCAGATATTAAACAGAAATGAGAGTGACAATTTAAAAACTTTACCATTATTTAAAAATATACGTTCATATATTTAGAAAAGGATTTTAGTTACTCTTAATAGATAACTCCTTAAATTGGATGACAAAGAGAGTACATAGGGAAAAAAGATAGGAACTGAGGACAGTGCTAGACAGAAGTCCTGCCACAGCTGGAAGGGTGACAGTCCTTACTTAATCCCCAGAAAAAGTAGCAGATGGAGATGGCATGGCCCCACTGAAACCCATTCCTGTATACCAGCCAGTGTATGTGCCTACCACAGCTTGGCTACCACAGGCTACTAAAAACAAACAAACAAACAAACAAAATAAAACGGAAGCCCAAAAAAGAACATGGAGAGTCTTGACAAAAGCTAATTTACCAACAAATCACTGTGTACAGTCTACTTACAAATTTTGATTTTTTGAGACAAGATCTCTCTGTAAAGCACAGGCTTGCATTAAACTAGCAGTCTCTTCAGTGTTGGGACTAGAGTATGTATCCTGCTATACATTGTGATTTTGTTTGAAGTCTGTCTTCCTTAGAAGAGTCTTAATGTGGACTTCTGTGTAGTACAGTTGAAAAAGTAGATTATAGCCTTGTAAGCTAGTTTACTAAGCCTCAGGTTTGTACTCTGTCAGAATAGTTAATGGGACCACATTTCACACAATCTCTCTTTCCTGTTCCAGTTAAAGTTGGCCACTCGACAAATTTGTGCGTGATTTTGAAGACCAAAGCAAAGCCAAAGCCATTTCATCACTTGTGGATGGTTGGTTCAGGATATTGTACAAGGCAGGAAGCTCACATGTTGTCACTATTCTGCAAGCTCACCTTGTGGCTCACCTGTCTGTCTGACCCCCCCACTGGAGATACCAGCTGCTTCTGATTCCGTGGGCCATGGGCTTTGGATGTAGCCTGTGTGAAAGGGCAGAGATTTTTCCAGCTCAACTCTGGTATTCACGTGGAAGTCATGACAAGCAGGAGCAAATTCTAACTTATTGTCACAAGCTCATTTGTCCTTTCTCATCCTTGCCAGCCTCCTGCCCGACTGAAGTCAGACAGACCTACGGCAACTGCATGAACTGCCCCACCAGCTCCAGGGTTACCTCCAGCATACCCAATGTAACCATTCCTTATCTGAGACCACTTTTCAGATGCAGCTTCCACAATAAGAGAAAAAGGTGTACACACACACACACACACACACACACACACACACACACACACACAGACGCTGAACGTTTTGAGGAAGATGAACAAAGCAGGCAAGTTTAGGCTCTCCAGGACACATTGGGATGGAGAACCTCTGTATGAAATGAGAGGCACAATGAAACTAGACGTGATGAAGAAAAATTGTATGTATCTGAGAACATGGAGCATAGCTCTAGATACAAAGACTCTGATTAAATAGTGGATATTTGGCTATACTTATGCATAATTGGTGAAATAAAGTTAATGAATGTGTGACTCATTGACTATATAGAATATGCATACAGGGATATGTAGGAAGGGGGTGGGTAGCGGGAGAGGAGGAGGTGGGAAAGTGGAGAGGGCAACAGGTTGCTTTGCCTGCTTATCAAACTCAGCAGGACTGCTAATGTGCAAGTGTAGGCATGCGTTCCTGTCCCAAAGCCCCTGCTTTGGAGCATCATCTGGGTTTATGCTCTTGCTCTATTGGCTTTTCATGCCTGATCTTAAACCTCTCTCTCTCTCTCTCTCTCTCTCTCTCTCTCTCTCTCTCTCTCTCTCTCGGTGGTGGGGTGTATGTGTGTGTGTGTGTGGTATATGCACATGTGTGTACAGATGCCTGCAGCCTGCATACATGAGTGCAGAGGCCAGAGCAGAGCATTGAGTATCCTTCTCGATTGTTCTTCTACTTTATTTTCTTGAGACAGAGCTCATCCCTGCAGTTTGAGCTTCCCTTTTCTGTTAGACTGGCTGACCAGTGAGCCCCAGAAATTCTCCTATTTCTAACCTTCTCCATACTGGGGTGACAAGCATGAGAAGCCATGCAAAGCTTTGAACTTGGTGCTGGGGATTGAAGTCAGGTCCCATGATTGTTCAGCAAGCACTTACCTGCTGAACCATCTTCTTGGCCCCCAGTTTTTCATTGTGGGTGTGTATGTGCAGGTGCACCTACCTATGGCCACACCTGAGGTCAGAAGACATCAAGAATTCATCTTATCACTCTCTACCCTATTACCTTGAGACAGAATCTCTCACTCACTGTGTTTTTTGTTAGTTTGTTAGTTTGATTTTTGACTAGCAAGCCCCAGTGATTCTCCTGACTCCACCCTTCCTCCAGCACTAGAATGACAGGCAAATCCAGCTATGCCAGGCTGCCTCTACGGGTGCTGACACTTGCACAGCAAGCTCTCTTACATGCTGTGCTTACATGTCAAAAGCACGGGCCACTTCCCCACACTGGATATGACTAACTGCAGCCCACCACAGATATGGGAGTAGATGGATGGCCACTTACCAGCTATATTTTCACAGTAACATCCCAACTGATAGTGAGCCCCCCGTTTTCCAGAGAAATACGATGTTGGTGTGCCGCTAGGGGCATGCACTGCTGAACCTCTCCATTTAGCACTGTGACTTCTTATTGAGGCATCTTCTCATGGGCTAAATGGTTCCCTTGAAATGCTTATGTTGAAATCCTAATGCCTAGTACTTCAGAATGTGACAGTATTCAGAGATAGGAGGAACCGAGGTCATATGGGTGTGTCCTAATCCAACAAGATTAGGACACAGACATGTACCGACAGAAGGCCCATGTGAGGACGTGCTAAAAAGACAGGCCACAGTCAAATTAATCCTGACAACCTGTTATCAGAATTCTAATTTCCAGAACTGCAAGAAAATGCATTTCTGTTACTTAATCTACCAGTATATAGTGCTTTCTTCCACCAGCCCTACAATATAACAGCATTTTCTCCATTATCTCTGTAGACATGTCAAAATTCATTTGGTACTAACCCTGCAATGAACACCTTGAAGTAGGGACCCACCCCACCTGCCACTTAGTAAAAACCAAGCTGAAACAACATTTATGAAGGAAAGATTGCTTAAAGGATTAAGGTTTCATCAATTCCACTAGACATCCTGAAGCTGAGTTCTGGACCAGACTTCATCAGTGAGCTTTACCATAAAGACATTTCTTTTGGTTGAGGTGTTATCAGAATAGAGCCTTCAAAGGGACTTGCGAAGCACATCTCTATGTTTGCCCAAAAGGTGCCAATAAATACACCTCACAGGACTTAAAAAAAACTTTTTATTGATAGCTTCCAAATTATAGCCCATAAACCATTATGATTTGCTCCCTTCCCCTTCTCTCCCTCCCCCATATTTCATCCCAATCTCAATTAGTCTCTTTTGTTTCTCTATCGGTATCATCTTCTTTTCCTCCCATTATGTGTAGGTATTATCAGGCACTGCAAAGTCATGAACATCAAGGCCATTTTGTGTCTGGAAGCTTGCTTTGTAAGCAGTCCTATCCTTCCTTTGGCTCTTACATTCTTTCCGCCACCTATTCCACAATAGACCCAGAGCCTCAGGATGTGTGATAGAGATGTCCCAGTGCTGAACACTCCACTGTCATTTTTCTCAGCACTATGGTGTCTTTTGCGTTATCCCAGTGGTCACCACCATTTGAAAAAGAAGCTTCTTAAGCCATGAATGAGAGTAGCATTATTATTTGGGTATGCTCATTTTTTTTTTAAAAAGGAGGCCTGCTCCATAGGAGGGAAAGCATGTCTGGTACTGAAGACTTAGTAAAAACCCTATGGTGGGGGAGGTCATGAGTCCTAAGGGAGTAACACCTGCTGTTGTCTGGCTAAATGCATATATTATGCCGACCAAACTGCCTCACAGGACTTTTGATAACTAACTTCGGTACAAACAAATCTGTCTTCTCAGGATCAATTAACTCAATAACTAACTTCAATTTTATTTTTGCCTGGACGGCTAGGAAGTTGGATAACTTAATGTGAGCAAGAACCACCCAGTGGGCTAATGCTGAAAGCACTCTGAAGTCGATTGGGAAAATAAAATAAGATATCCAGTTAGTTCAAAGTTTGATCTGGCTAGGAAGATGTAGCTCCCATCTTCCTAGGTCACAGGAGGTAGCTGGCGTATCTCCATGGTGGTGGCTGGGGGATGTTCCTGTCCTACTCTAGTTCTCAGGTATTTATGACTGCTTGTCAGTGTGCTCCTGCTCTGTCATTTGCCCTACACAGCAGGCCCCACCTCATGGATTCAAAAGGAGACCCAGAGGGGACAGCCATATCATCCTCTGTATAGCCACATGCCTTCCTCTCCTTGGCCGAGGTGGGGAATCCTCACAGTTCACTTCAAAGGAAATTCCTCACTGAGGGTCTTTGCTCATTTAGCCTAAATCAGTCTTGCTGGGCAAAAGCAGAGGGAGAGGGCATCAGAAGCCCAAGACTGAGCACTCAACTTTCATTTCTCTCTCTTTCTCCTTTCTTTCTTTCTTTCTTTCTTTCTTTCTTTCTTTCTTTCTTTCTTTCTTTCTTTCTTTCTTTCTTTCTTTCTTTCCTTCTTTCCTTCCTTCCTTCCTTCCTTCCTTCCTTCCTTCCTTCCTTCCTTCCTTCTTTCTTTCTTTCCTTCTTTTTCTTTCTTTCTCTGCAAACTTTCTATCTCTGCCTCCCAAGTGTTGGGATTAAAGGAGTTTACCACCATGCCCAGCTCATTGCTTTCATTTTATCACTAAACCAAAATTGAGAGCTTTTAGGGTTCTTAATTTTTTTTTTTTTGGTTTTTTGAGGTAGGGTCTCGCTCTAGCCCAGGCTGACCTGGAATTCACTCTGTAGTCTCAGACTGGCCTCGAACTCATGGCGATCCTCCTACCTCTGCCTCCCGAGTGCTGGGATTAAAGGAGTGCACCACCACGCCCGGTTTTTTAGGGTTCTAAAATTTTTAAATATCTCTCTCTCTCTCTCTCTCTCTCTCTCTCTTCATGCATGTGGAGGTCCAAGGACAATCTTGGATGTTGAACTTAAACCTCCACCTTCCTGTTTCTCTCTGCACAGTCTAACTGGCCCAGGAGCTCCTAGTGCTTCTCTCTCCACTTCCCATCTCCACATAGAAGCTCTGGGATTTGGTTTTATGTGGGTTTTTGGAATCGAAACTCTGATCCTCACACTTGCATAGCAGGTGATTTACCCACTGAGCCATCTTCTCAGCCCAAGAGCTTTCTGTTTTTATTTACCTGTCATTCCTCCTTCTTCAATTATGTAACTGTCTACTAGTGGCATCTCAGGTGGAATGGGTTTTCTTAGCACTTAGAAAGATTCAGTGGGCACTGGTCTGACAGGGTTTATAGACTGAAGGAGAAATAAAAAGCATTTGGGAATGCCTGTTTCTAAAAAAAATGCATGAGTGTTAGGCTCATTAACTTTCTGCTAATCTCTATTTTGTATGTCAGATGCTGATTACATCAGTCTTTATTTTTAGTTTTCTTTTCCAACACATCTCCTTGTGCAGATGGATACTCTAGGACATTCACTTGGAGATACAAAACAAAGTATGTTAATAATTTAAAAGCCACCTTCAATGCTACTATATCACAAATGATAATAAAGATAAACATCAGGGACAGGAGAGATGGCTCAGTGGTTAAGGTGCTTGGCAGCAAAACCTGACAACCCGGGTTTGATTCCCCAGTACCCACATAAAGCCAGATGCACAAAGTGGTACATACTTCTGGAGTTTGTTTGCAGCGACTGGAGGCCCTGGTGTGCCCATTTTCTCTCTCTTTCTCTGGCTCCCTTCTCTCTATCTCTCTCTGCTTGCAAATAAATAAAAAAATATATTTTTAAAAGATAATTATCAGGAAACAAAAGAGTAAGGCTCTAAATAGCAAATTCCAAGTACTCAAAGCTTTTATTTTATTATTATTTTTTAAAGCAAAGAACAGTTTTGAAGGCAAGATACAAAGAAACAACAGTTGGCCTCTGGGCCCCTCATTTGGGAAGTCTGTTGATAGATATAAATTAGATGTGGAGCTAGCTGTCTTTGACCTTGTAATGGACTCAAACGTTAAGTTTGGATGATGGCAAGTTATTCAAAGCTTCTTTCAATTTTTTCCTTCAATTTTATGAAGTTGATAAAAGCATTCTCTTATCTTTTGTGCTGACCTCAAACAAGTGGGATAGAGAAAAATTAAAGGATAAGAGAGTTTTTAAATTAGGTTGAGATATTACGTTTATTCCACCAGTCATTGTTCTACATCAAGAACAAGTAGTATTCTTCTTCTGCCTTAATTGTGAAACTGTTGCAAACTAGTCAGCAGCTAGACTTTGGAAAGCAGCACGTCTTCTGTTTGATTTCAAGCTTCCTCTTGTCTTGTTTTGGTGAGGGTTGAGATGAAAAGAGGACTCTGTGGACAGCCCTGTGTGTGACATAAGGTGTCATATGAGTCTGTAGCAGGAGCCAGTAGGGGACTTGGTGGTTATAGGACAGCAAAACGGATTTCAAAGCAGAGAAGATTCCATCATGGACTTTATTATTTACTCTTCTTAGGCATGTGTATAGAGACATATAGCCCTGAAGATTTTGGAAATTTATAATTGGCCTAATTATGAGCCTGACTTTCCAGAGTCCTGTGTAGACCAGCTTCTCCATAAATGTGAGCTGTGCTTTTGTTCCTTTGCAACTCACACTCTGAGGGGTACAGTCTTTGGCTTGTTATGATTCTTCCCTATTTCTTGTATTTTTTCCTAGTGCTTTTGGAGGAACAGAGCAATGCCATGGCTTTTTTTGGGGGGGGGTGTTGAAAAATACTGTAACAAAGGTAGATTGTGAGTCTATTCTGGAAGCATGGGCTATAAATAAGAAGTGTTTTTAAAGATGCCTTTCTTGATGAATTCATTAGTGGTATATTGTTTTTTTTTTAAGTGATGACAGAGTGGAGTCTCCTTTTCTCCCAAGCACCTCTGATCCCAATGTACAAATAATGTTTATATTCCAGTTCACAGGAAAAAAGAAGAGCATGAAAATATTTCATTGAAAGCTGACAGCTTTAACGAACTTTAAAGGTTAACTCTGGTGCTAGTTAGCATATCTATTCATGTCTCCATCAGTCTATTGAATTACTCAGCTGAACATGCACACAAAAGCAAAACTTGAAAAAATACCCAGAAAGCCAGCATTAATAATTCATAAATACTGGAGGCTTGTGACTGACAATTTCCTCCTACTGTGTTGAAGTCTGTTAAGAACTGAATCCTGATAGTTCCTAAGTTACTTCAGAAACTCAGTGAGCAACCCTGTCCCGGAATGTTAATGTTTCAGTGGTGAGCGACTGAGACATATTGGGGATTTTCATCCCCTCAAGCACTTGTTCATGTTCTTTTAGATTAGTGGAAGGTACAGCTTTTCATGAGATATTTAAGTGACAGTTTTTGTATTTGAATTTCACAACCATCTACATAAAGAACTCTAAATTCAGCCATAATCCTCTGTGGCAAAGGAAATCGGCATTTTTAAATAGATTCCAGATATGAATTATGGCATTAATGAGGACATGCAATCATGTCATGTGCTTGGGGAGGATTAGAAGTGTGGTCATTTCTGACAGGGCCGGCCTGCTTAAGAAGCCATCATCCCTCATCCTCCATGTACATAACATTATAGGTACTAAATATGCCCATGAAAAATAGAAGCTATCAACATCTTTAGGGACTATTCCCCCCCCCCCAGGTCCCATTACCAAAAATTTAAAAAGAAATAGCAACAAATACTTACTGCTGCTGCTGGTGCCTGACAATGAATTGATTTTCAACTTTTTACAGGGTAAATGAAAATTCAAGCTTGATGTGTTTGGAACTATTTGGCAAAGAGCTCCAATAGAGGATTGAGAAGAGGCGGGTACCAACTACCTTTCTCACCTGGATTTGCTTTAAAAACATCTTCAAGGCTATGGGATCCTGGCTGACATTTTCACCACAAGTTAAGTTTCCTTTTCCTGGGCTAGAGAGATGGCTCAGTGATTAAGGTGCTTGTCTGCAATGTCTGAGGACCTGAGTTTGATTCCCTAGTGCCCACGTAGAGCCAGATGTACAAAGTGGCACATGCATCTGATGTCTCTTTGTAGTGGCTGGAGGCCCTGGTGTGCCCATTTGTCTGTCTTTCTTTTCTCTCACTGCTTACAAATAAATAAAAATAAAAAATAAAAAATATGAGTTTTTTTTTTAAGTTTCCTTTTATGTTTTCCAGTTCAGAGTTTGAAGTGATATGCCCGCCTGTGGGGGAAAGCACTGGTGGTCCAGAGAGTAAGGTCCTTCTCAGACTTGGGAAATGTTTTCGCATGAGGGTTCACAGCCAGTTTCTACACGTGAAACCATGCTGCTGTTCCAACGTAAAATTCCATGTGGCTTCCTGTACTCAGTGCCGTTGGAAATATTGCTCTACTTTTATTTGTCTGAAAACTGGAGATAATAGTGTTTACCTAATAGGGTTGCCATGTGGATTAAATAAGATAATGTAGGTGACTTACCTAGTACAATTAATAGTGAATGCTATTTTTCTTTCCCTTTCATTATAACCATAGCCTTTTAAAAAATTAAAAAATACTGTGTGTGTGTGTGTGTGCTCCTGTATACTAATCCTGTGAGGTACAGGAGCAGACTTTCATAACTTCAGTTTTGCATCTGAAGAAGTGATCTACAAGCAAGTTATGCAATTTGCTTGTTTAGATCTAATTCAGAACTGGAAGGTAAGTCTGTTGTTTTTCTTCTTTCTATATGTATTACTTTATAAAGAAATCTAAATTAGATAGCAATCATCTCACTAATTACTTAACTCCTAATTAGTTCAGTCAGAGCTGAGAATGCAGCTCAGTGGTACAATGATTGTCCAGTTTGCCCAAGGCCCTGGGTTCTATCCTCAGTACTTGAAAGAAAAATATAAAAAGAGAAACAAAAAATGTTTCAAGGATTCCTAATATAATATTTGAATATGTAATGAATGTAGTCTTTTAAATAGAAATATTAATTATTATAAAATTGGGATTTACCAACTGACAAGAATTATATTAAATGTGAAACAAATACCTTATTTCTCACAACTGGTCCATGATATCAGTACTGTTGGTATGTGCATTTTACACTTGAAGAAATGGGGTCACATAAAGATCAGTAAATAGCACAAAAACTACCCATGCAAACCGTGGTGAAGCTTCATTCTGACCCAGGAAGGATTCACATTATTTTAAGTATAAATTTTTCTGACACTTCAGATGAATTATAAAATTATTTATTGTAGAAGAGAAAAATGTGTCAAGGTGTTTGTGATGCTGACATTCCTTGAAGTTCAACTTCAAAGATTGTTAGCGAAAAGGAAACATTTTCACGGAATTTAATTAATGTTCCTCTAGCATATGTAGGTATACTTTTGCCTTTCTCGTTTACTTTTAATTTTTTATTTCATAAATAAAGAGTACAAATTGAAAGCATGCTGAGTTAAATGCGATGGTACAGATGATATGCTTTTTGTGAAAATACAATCACTTTATTATGAAAATGAGCCAGGGATGTGGCTCAGTCCACATTTGCCTGGCATGCATGAGGTTAATCGCCAGCACCATCATTAAAAATGATAATAATAATACATGAAATCTGAGATTAACTATAGCTTTTTTCCAAATCCAAATGTAATTACTATAGATTTGATTATAGTATTTCTTCACTGACGTGCAGAATTGAATCTTTCAATAGATACCCTATGAACAAATTTTCTTGGGTTTGCTAGTCACTCTCTGTATCACATAGTCTAAGCATTATTACTTAGCTTCATAATGTTGATGATTTCACAACTGATGTTTGAAATTTAAAATTCTCCTGTCTTGTCCAGGCATGGTGGCATATGCCTTTAATACCAGCACTTGGTAGTCAGAGGTAGGAGGATTGCCCTGAGTTTGAGACACCATGAGACTACATAGTGAATTCCAGATCATCCTGGGCTAGACCAAGAAACAAACAAAAATTCTCCTGCCCTCAACATCTATGCACTAAAATAACCCATGTGCCCTTTCCTTTTTTTCTTTCAGGATTTGAGGCAGCTTACAGCACAGCAAACCAAAATGAAAGTGACAAAAAAGAAATAAAATATCAGGAACAAATAAAAAGGAGAAAATAATTACGTACATTACATGGCTCAAACCTCATTGCTATAGCTGACTTTCAAATTCGACTTTAAGCCATTGTGTAATCCCTTGAGGACTTTAAGTGAAATAATACAAACTGACCTCAATCACATTTTGAAACCTGACAAAACACTAGGCTTCCTATGGCTTGGCTATCGGATGACATTTGCTAAAAGCTACAGGTAAACATTACTCTCCTAGGGTTAGCCTACTGGTGTCAAGTATAAGACTTTCAGGTAGTTCAGATCACTCCAAGAATTTAAATACCTAGAGCAGTTATCAAAGTGTGTACATAGTTTAAAATATTTTCTAGAGCTTATAACTGCAAAAATGCCATCAACTTTTCAAAAAACTGAAAATGCATTAAAGCAACCAAAACAACATAAAAGAAACACTTTTAATCTTCCTCTCTACTTTTTTATGGCCTATATTAGCAGCTCATGTTTATTAATGTGTGTAGGCCACAGTGGAGAATAATGAAAGTGGCAAATACAATGAATTAAAAAGTATTTGTGAAACATACACACACACATATATATATACATACACACACATATATATATATATATATATATATATATATATATATATGAATATGAGGGCCAAAGGTGAGCCCCTAAACCAGAAAGAAAGAATGGAAGACATGCTTACTTTTCCTCAAAGTCATCTTTGGAACCCTGCAATGAGGCTGTAGACTTTAAAGACCTATAGAAGATGTGTGTCTGAGAAGAGGAGCTGGCCTGTGAGCCAAGGAAAATGAGATGGCGAAGCAGTCTGTTCCACCGCACAACTGGAGCCAACCTTCTCATTTGGCACCTTGAACAGCAATCCTATCCTTCTTAGAGACTGTCTAGCTTTGACCTTGGCAGGACAAAGAAAAAACTCTTATCAGAGAATTTGAACAAATAGAACCACGAAAATGGCTGGATAAGTTTAGGTAACTTCTTGGGTTGTTTGTGCTATCTTACCCTGTGATGATGAATCTTCAATGTTAATTTAAACTGGACAGGATTAGGAATGATCTAGGAGACAAGCTTACAGGTGCATCTATGAGGATGTTTCCAGAGAGGTTTAAATGGGAGAAGACCTACCTCAGATGTGGGTGGCACCATCCTGTGGTCTGAATGAATAGCAGAAATCACGCTGAGCACCAGCATTCACCTCTCTCTGCTTCCTGACGGCAGTGCAATGTGTCTCAAGCTTCGGCCCCCATACTTTCCAGCTATAACGGACTATATTCCCTTTTAAACTTGGGCCAAATAAATCCTCCTCCTGTGAGTTGCTTTTGTCATCTATTTTTCCACAGCCATGACACAAGCACTAATAGGCATCCTGTTAAACAAAAAGATTTCCACTTAGAGGAATGCGCTTTAGATGCTATGTTAAGGATTTTTTTCAAAGATGAGACTTTGAAGGGTATGATCACATCAGACAGTACCAAACACATAAGGACCATTAGTGAGTACCAGGAGAAAAAAAACATCATAGAATCAGACCAGCAAGAACTGCAGTTATGGGAATTATTTGACAGTAAACTTGCCAAACTACTTTTGAAACAAATAACAGGGAAGGGAAATATAATCAAGGAAGAAGAAATCATGTAAACTGAGCAAATAGGAAACAGAACTAAGTAAAATTTTATGAAAAGAAAAAAAATCACTTATCTAAATTAAAAACAAAATGGATAGTTTAGGCAGCCCATTAGACACAATTGAAGTGCAAATTAGTGCACAGAAAGGAGATCAAAACAAAATGTCCAAGAGCATAAAACAAAAAGTCACACAGATGTGAATTGTGAAGTTTCACAATTGAGGATAGGTTCAGACATTGTAACACGTGACTGATCAGAATGACAGGATACAGGATAGACTGATTGCTGAAGTTTAAAATTTAGGGAGGTGATGACCAAGAATGTTCCAGCCTAAATTGTGAAAGAAAATTTTTAGATAGTTGAAAGATAAGTAAACCTAAAACATAATAAATACAAAGAAATCCAAAGTTTCCACTTAGGACTAAGATGAACTAGGTTTGTGGAGGCTGCATTTTCTCCATGGTGTTTATATCTCCACAAAGAGAAATGACCTATTACAGGGAACCTTCCCAAGGGAGGAAGGGAGAAAGAGGAAGAGACAGGGAAGAAATATCAACTTTGGTTTCTCCACTATTGCACCTTGCTCTCTCATTGAGAATGACCTTAATAGAGGTAGGTAAAAATCTTCTGTTAAGAGAGCTTGGAAAGAATGCAGAGTGGGAGGATGGAGATACGTAGCCCTGGGAGCAGGTAAAACCCAACCCACCGCACTATCTAAAAACCATAATCAAAAGAGAAGCTTGAGTCTGGAGATCAGAGATGAAGCCCAAGGCCAGGTGTAAGAAGATAATATTGGGCTGGCTAGAACCTATAAATATTGCAATGTAATAGCTAATGATTTCTTTTTTCCTTTTTTTTTTTCTGAGGTGGTGGGGTTTGGAGCCCCAGGCTTACTCCTGCTAGGTAATCATTCTAACACCTGGCTACACCTGAGCCCCTAAGGAGTTCTTGAAATGCCAGTCTCCATTATTGTTTGCATGAATCTGTTCCATGTTAGATGAATCCACTGGTATCATGGTGGGAAAAGAAGAGTTATTAAAGAGAAGGGTGGGCTGGAGAAATGGCTCTGTGGTTAAGTTGCTTGACTGTAAAGCAGAAAGACCTGAGTTCAGTTCCCCAGTACCCACGTAAAGACATTCGCACAAGTTGGTGCATGTGTCTGGAGTTTCTTTGCAGTGGCTAGAGGCCCTGGTGTGCCCATTCTCATTCTCTCACTCTCTCTCAAATGAATAAATAAATAAAATATTAAAAAATAAATTAATGAGAAGAGAAGTGTGTTTGGCTCTCATTTATTAGTTACTTTTCTTTAATTCTAAAAAATTCCATTTGATTTTATTTTGAAACACAATTTTAGATAGCATCTTAAATTACAATAGTCTATTTTAAATTTAATTAGGAAATTACAAAGCCGTTTAAACACCTGCTTATTTATCTATCTGAATCTGAATATGTTTTCTGAAGTGTAACAGTAGAATAGTTAGTGCTGCCAAGGAATTGACTGTAATCTGTGACTCTTTTTCTGTCCTTAAATCATTAGTATGAGCTGAGGGGAAGGAAAAAAACCCAACAAAGTCCAGACTGGTTCCAAGAATGGCTTTCCTTTTTAACTAGTGTTACATTTTTCACAGGATGGGGGAAAAAGCTTTAGTGGTTGCATGCTGTTCTTGGGTAATACTTTTTAGTAATGCAAAAGCTTAGTTGGCTGGGTAACTTGATTACTGTGGAGGGCATGCTATTAGCAGAGTGGGAGGAATCAAAAGAAAAAAATAATTTACATTAAGGCCACAGACATGCCATACAATACAATTACTTCAGGTTTTATATCCAAAAAGCTATTATTCTGTTTTTTTCTTTAAGCACTGTGGTATTCTGGTAAGGGGCTTTATGAGAGGCAAGGAATGGCTCCCAGCCCAGAAAAGCCCAAGAAATTGTTTTGTGAATGAAAAAGACCTGGTGCTGGGAATGAGTCCATGTAGATTTTTCTTTTTAACCTTTCCAGTGAATTGTGGTTATCCATAGGTTGTAAATCTACTTTTTACTTTCCTTTCCATATGGAAATGATCATTCCATTTTTATTGCAGAAGTGTTCTCTTTATAAAAATATAACTGATACAAAATGCTTTTGTGTATCTCTGTGAAGTTCAGTGTCCCTCAGTCTTTACCCCGAATCTCACTCAGTGTTATTCATTATACAGAGAAATTGTTAAGAGCATCCTGGAAGTGTCAATTGCCTTCTTGTTGTTGAGACAAACTACCTGACAAAAATCAGTTTAAAGAGGGCAGGGTTATGTCACCTAATAGTTAAAGGTTACTGATCAGTCTGGTGAGGAAGGAAGGAACTGATCACATTCAGTCTAACAGTGAGGCAGCTGGACCTCAGGCAGCTCTGGTTTACAGAGTCTAGGACTTGGCTCACAGTTAAGATGGTTCATCACACCTCAATTAATCTAATCAAGATAATCCCTCAAGGTGATTCCAGGTCCTGTCAAATTGACAATCAATATAAACCACCACACTGGAGTTGATATTTATCAGGATAGGTTTGGTTATGTTCTAGTGGCAAATGAATCCTCAAACCTCAGTGGCTCACCAGGAAGAAAAGGGACTTAATTTTCATTCACTGTATACATAATACAGTGGGGTATGCTGCCAACATTCAGCGCTAGGCTGAAGGAGTCCACATTAGACATTGCTGCTGTTTCAACAAGGTTTCCAGGGTCTACATCAGAGAGAAAGAGGGAGCATAGGGCACATAAATTTGCTCCAAAGTGCTCTGGTCATAAGCAGAGAACATCACTTTCCTTCACTGTCCATTGATAAGAAATAATCTTAAGGCTCCAGCTACTGTCTAGAGGCAAGGAATGGATGCCAGCTCAGAAGAGTATGGTTTCATGAAAAGTAGCAAACTACAGATGTGTGAGCACCGTGCTCTCTCTCCACCATAGTCCACTGGAATGCAGTGCTTGAAAAATACACCTTTATACTTATCTCAATTGCACAACAACAGTGGTGTTTAATGGTTTTTAATTTTTATCTTGATTCTAATTGGTGGGTGGCCAACATGAAACAATGCTAGGTTTTTAAGATGAGGGTTGGCACTGAGACCATTCCTTACCTTAAGTATCAGACTGAACTGACCACAGAGTTGCTCTCTGATTTTCTATCAAACTGAGAGCCCCTGCTTCCACCAGGACATCTTTAAATAACAGTTCACTTTTCCATTAAGGAGTCTGCTGTTGTGATCTGTAGAGACAATCAGTTGAGAATGAAGTAAGGTCTCGATATTGCATACAGAGGCCTCTGTGTTTGCTGAGCAGCTTCGTGAACCCTGACTAGACATGTAACAAATAGAGTTTATGTTATAGGCAAATAAAAGAGATAATTGATATTAGAAAATCCAGTAGTTCCTGACATGCTTACAAAAGGTGCTAAGTAAATGAGCCTTACTTCCTTTTCAAAGGAAATCAAAATTACAAGTGAATATATTCTACTCTGTGAGTGAATATTATTAGTGATATTTTTAAGGCAATGGTATCTTTCTTGCTCTTGTATGTCTACTGATAAGATCAGATTACAATGATAAAGCTAATAGGATGTTGATTCAAATGTTGGACTTTATTATAAGTCATTCATTGGAGTAACAGTAGCGGAAAAGTCAAAGTTATCATTGGTTTTTTTCATGGTGTGAAGCACAGCAGCAATACACGAAACAAAGAAGGAAGCTTTCAATGAAATGAGCTCAGGAAAGATGCAAAGAGGATGAGGATGCTGTTAGTAGGAAGCTGATTCAGATACACAGAAGGATTCTGTCTCTGGCATTGAGAGTACTCTGGGATGTGTGGTTGCACGAATGCAGTGAGCAGCGGTGAAGACCCTCAGAAGCTCCAACACTGGAATCAGAGAAGCAGTCTCTGTGACTTCACTGGGCAAAGCTAGAGCTCAAAGTGAAGTTCACGAAGTCATAAAGCTGTTGAAGTAGATCTGGGAAGTGGACCCATGACCTGAGCACAGCTCCTTCTGATTATCACAACCTCCCAAAAATAGTGACTTATGCTTCCAAGTCTTCTGGGCATCTCTAGCCTCAGATGGAGTAGGAGGTTGGTGCTGAGCTGACAGCAGACAATTTAGCTCCAATGATAAGATGATACTTAAGATGAGCCCTGAAGAACAAGAGGGATCCATTTCCACAGTTTTGGCAGAATCATCAGCCAGTGCACAGGTAGGCATAAAGCTGAGAAGATTATCCTTGTTCCAGGAAAAGGCCAGAAGGCCAGTGTGGCCTGGGCTAAGTGTGCGAGATGAGTGACCAGAGATGGGGTTGGGGTCTTGTGAGGTCCTGAAGGCTATGACAGGTCCACTGGCTCTTTGTGCCTGGTTGGTATGTGCTTGAGCCTTACAGACGAAGTGGACAGAAGCTGGCAGAGCTGCTTAGGATGAGGGGTGTGATGAGACCCAGGGGTCCCAAGCTTCTGCCCTGGTGGGGCAGTGGAAGGGTAGGAGAAGCAGCAGTTAGACAACAGAGCTTCATAGATGTTAGGGAACACAGTGGCACACTAGTCTGGAGACAGTGGCATTTGAAGCATCCATGGAAGTTGATATTTGTGCACATGTCAGAAGGGAGGGGCTCTTAGTAGAGTTGGCAACCGATGGATAAATCATAAATAAACAGTGCCCTCACCCATCTCCATCCAGAATATTAGAGTGGATCCTAAAATATAAAACTCAGAGAGGAGAAAAGAATGGCTAATGGAATGTGGGCTAGTAAATGTAAGGGTGACCCTATTGTCCTTGAAGCCTCAGTAAAAGCCACATAGACTCTCAAGTCATATTAACTGGCCATTACTTGAGTATATTTTGAAAGTTAAGGAATATTAATTTTCCTTTAGAAATTCATACAGTCATCTCATTCCCATTGGTTTTACATGCTTCACTGAAACAGCAGGGCTGTTTGGAATTTTTATTAGTCATACCTTCAGACATAAAAGCTATAATTTTTCATTATTTCAGTTCTCCTAACAAACACACAGGCCACAGTTAATCAGAGGCAGATTGGCTCAGGCTTCACAGTGACATTTCTGGGATAGGAACATAGCTGTAATGCCCTCTCCCCTTTAGATTGTCTGAATCACTAACTGGAGAGTCAGTTGGCCAATTGAGACAATGGAACCTGTGGCCCTTTCTGTCTCAGGCCTGCAGGCAGCCCTGGTGTTTGCAGAGGTGCCCTTCCTCTAAATGACTCGCACACAAACCCTACTCTCACTGTCACTTTCTGGGAAAGTTTGACTCAAGACAAAAGTCGTAGCTCAAGTGCTGAAGATATTCAGTGCAGAGACTTCTGCAGTTCTTGTATTTCATCCTTGTTATTTTCATTTGACACATTAGGAAACCAGAGTAGTCAAATGACCTGCTAGTAAAAGGCAGAGCCTGGAACCTGAGTAACCTTCTCTTCACTTCCCTCTCAGCCCTCTCACCAACTTCTGACAAATTTTATACCTGATGACATCCCATAAGGAAAATATTTAATCTCTGTCATCCTACTTTCTAAAAATTGCTTCTCCCATGCACTTCCTTCCTCATTATAATACATAATGACATGGTGCTCTTCTTATCAAATTCCCCTAATCTCCGAAGTTCTGTAGCAGCACATATTACCACTGATGGTAATAACAGGCCAGCAGCCTCGCCAACATCTTAATGTTCTTCACATTTCCCAAAGAATGGCTTGATTGATGTGTTTCTCCCAAGCCCCCCAAGACTTGTCTGTCTCTGTGTGAGAGGCTGGGGTTTTGAGCCCAAGGCTTGCTCTTTGGAGAGCAAAAATGGTGAGCAGGAGATCATGTGTGCTGCATTTAGATCACAGTGTTTGTGGGTTTTACCATCGCTCCAGTTTTTGCTCTTTGAGTATAGTCTTGAAATAGTTCACTTTCCTTCACCTCTCAATTAATTTCTTCTCTCATAATCCCTAGGGCAGTAGGGACATGTCTGTCTGTCATAGCAAAGCTGAATCTATGTTTATATGGTTGTGGATCTTTTTCTCTCCCCTCTTTTCAGTATGTGATTCAAACTTTGTTTCACTGTCTGTCATAGGGTTTGATTTTAATAGGGATGATCTTAATGAAGCTGAAAATCTAAGTGCACTTATGGATTTGGTCACTGGGATAAGCTTCATGGGCAGGCTCTTTTCTCTATTTTTGCACACACTATTCCCTTCTGCTTCCCTGTGTCTGCTGTATCCTCCTGTCTTTCTACCTGCTACTGTTCTTGCTCACTCATCTGTTTGTGACAGTGTCCTCAGTGTCTATGTCTTGTGATTTTCCAGCCCAGTGTCCTATAAACAAATGGATTGGTTTCTAAGTTCGGCTTCCCGTTTACTGAGGTAGCTGACAGAATTTGCTCAGCTGAACCCAAGTTGCTATTCCTGGTACTCTGATGGGGAGATGTTTATTTACCAGACATTACCAGTCTAAAATCTCTCTGTGGTCAATTTTGACCTCCATCTCAGCTCAAATGTTTTAATTTTATCTGTGTACATTTTTTTCCTTTGTTTGTTTCTTTTTTTCCCCAGGGTTTAAGGTCTCACTCTAGCCCAGGCTAACCTGATATTCACTTTGTAGCCCTGGCTGACCCCAGATTCAGATGGATCTTCTTATCTCAGTGCTGGGATTAAAGGCATGAGTCGCCACACTCAGTTTCTTTTTTTAAAAAAAATTAATTGTTTCAGACAGGGTGCCACTACCTCAGTCTAAGCTGGCCTCAAACACATGATCATCCTGTGTTAGACTTCTGCATGCTGGGACACTACAGACATATGCCACGACAATCACCTTTAAATATTCCCTATGGTTATTCAAGACCAACAAGTTCTTCACAAGGTGCAACACTATCTCACTTAATTCTTAGAATCACCCTGTGCTGTAGGTCTAGTAGCTTCATTTTACAAATGGAAAATCTGTGGTCTGTGGCACCCCCAAGGTGAGAGGAGCAAATGTTGGATCATGCAGTGAACTCAGCTCTCTCTGCCTCCAAGCTCCACGTCTTTCTCTGTGGGCAGAGTAAATCGAGGGGCTCATCAGGAAGCCATGTCCTGTGCAAGAAGCATTTTGGCACACTGCCACTGCCTACTCATGAAGAAAGGAATGAAGTGCATAAAGCATGTTTTCATTTTTTTTTATATCATCAGGTCAGACCATCCCACAGAAGGTGAAGCCTGCCTGCTGATACACAGCAGTATTTCAAGATGGGCAAGAGAGCCCTGTCCATCCCAGAGCAGAGCTCCCTGGGGACGAGGCTCAGCGAGCAATGAAACGGGAGTAAGTGAATCATGAAGGCTTCAGAGCGAGGCTGAGCGTGAGAGCAAGGCATTTATAGTGAATGCCTGAGAGAACTCAGGGGCATTAGAAAAATGATTACATGCCAGCCTGAAATGGGGCTCTGAGGAGCCAGAACCATCCTCCTTCAGAAGGATTTGTGGAATTCTCTCAACTTGCACAGTCCTGTCTATGGAGTTTGTTCATTCACTGAGAGTTATTGTTACCTCTGTTATTAGAGACTGTTCCTGAGTCCCTGGTCCAGTTGTGTAAAGGGGTGATGTTTCTGTTTCCATTGTTAATTTTGGAGTGTGTTCTCAACTTCCACCCCAGCTTTTACCTCCCCTTGCCTGACCTGCCTTACTTCAACACCACTTGCCTTTTTTTCAGAGTTAGGTTTTATTAGTTTTTACTCCAATAAGTCTACACTGTTTTGTATTCTTGCAGTGTAGTTTATCTTATCTCCAGGATGCTACGGGAGAAGTGTTAAGAACTAAGTGTAGGGAAAACATACAACTCAAAGTATTAGTGACATAACGGCTTTACCTGTTAACCTGCAGAGACTGCAGATTTCCAGGGGCTCCTCGTGATCCACTTCCTTGACCTGAATGGTGCTCTGAGGAAGGGGTCCTGGCTGCCATTGCCACAATCCATGCATTCCTCATTTCCATTCAAGGGAGGTTGAGTTCAGGCCTGTAGAGCTTAAAGCTCAACAGAAATCAAATACGAGGGCAGAAAGTTCTCTAAAAAGCTTGCAAAGTACCATGTAGGAAAATATCCTTGGAGCCACCTAGGAAGCATCTAGTCAGCATCCATGATGACCCCGAGGCCCTATAGATTACAGCCCCTAATTTTTATCATTCTGTACTTTGGTCTTTCCTGATTAAAGACACATGCATAAGGACAAATATAGCTCCCTGGACTTGTACATGTCTGAGATTTTTAAGAGGTGAAACATTTCTTTGCACAGGTAAGAAAGGCAGAGGGAGGGAATAAACCTCATCACACTATTTGCATTTATGCATTTTTTAACTTTTTATTAACAGCTTGCATAATTGTAGACAATAAACCATGATATTTCCCTCCCCACATCCCCTTACTTCTCAACTAATCTCTATTTTGTTTTGATATCATCATCTTTTCCTCCCATTTTGAAGGTAGTGTTGGACACTGTAAAGTAATGAATATTAAGGTCATTTTGTGTCTGGAAGATTGCATTGTATGTAGTCCTACATTTCCTTTGGCTCTTACAATTTTTCTGCCACCTTTTCCGCAATAGATCTTGAGTCTTAAGAGGTATGGTAGAGGTGTCCCAGTGCTGAACACTGCACTGTCATTTCTTCTCAGCACTATAGTGACTTTTGAGTTATCCCAGTGGTCACCACCATCTGAAAAGAGAAGCTTCTCTATCAAAAAGTCAGAGTAGCATTAGTACATGTGTATGCACACTTATAAAACAGTATTCATAGGCAGTCTGATAGGCATAATATATGCATTTAGCCAGACAACAGAAGGTATTACTTCACTAGGTCTCATAACATTCCCAACCAAAGGTTTTTGACTAAGTCTTCAGTAGCAGGCAAAGCCTACTCTTGAAAATACTTGAAGGGATCCTTGAGACTGACAGGAAAAAATAAACCATATTCAAATAATAGGTAATACAAGAGAGTAAAGAAAAAGCAGGAAAAACTACAAAAGCAAAAATGGTAAGAATAAATAAATATTTCATTACTAAATCTTTCTTGTTTTTTTAATGTTTTTATTGGAATACAATTATATATGTATATACATATATATTAACAAAACAATATGCTCAGTATCATAAATTATTAGAGAAAACCATTAAAACCAGGATGACACACCCTTTTATGCATTAGATTTCCCCTCCCCATGGCTCTTACATTTTTTCTACCACCTTTTCCACAAATTTTCCTGAATCATGATGGGTGAGTTCAAATTTTCTGGAAACTGGTTTCTTTTCCTGATTCAGTAGGGTCTCTCAGTGTTGTGTGACACAGTCTGTGGAATCTTCAGCAATAGGGTCTTATCTTTTGCCTGAGGTAGGTATTCAAGAGCTGTGACAAAAGTTTGTCTTGTTTTAGGGAACATGTAGGTCACTCAGATCAATAGCTCATTGTGTGCAGTAACTACTTACTGGGTAGGGGAGCCAAGGTCAGTGTCATTTGTATTATAGGTAAGCTTCCATGCCCCCCCCTTGGGGCTCTTGTTACCATACAATGCTCCCAGCTACCTCAGGAACTTGTTGTATTGAGGAAAGGATTCTCATTAATAAATATTAACATTAATGCCCCAACTGAAAACACAGACTTGCAGACTGGATTAGAAGGCAGGATCCTAGCTACAAATATTTAGATTAGTATGTGAATTGGAGTAAATGTCAGTAGTGCAGGCCAGTAAGCTAGAAGGGGGCTCTAAGGGAGGGAGTGGAGACTTAAGGGGAGGTACTGTATATACATAAGTAGATGAACCAATTACTGGCGGTGCAATGGCCTAAGTTGGTTAAGGGGAAGGGATTGAGTAAAGGAAAGGCAGGAGAAGGGTTAATCAAAATTCAAGATTTAGAACAAGCCATATGGAAACCTATTTGTTTGGATAATGGCACACCCAGAAGCCATAGATTGTTACTAGAAAACCTTCAGTGCCATGGATGGGATACCTTCCAGTGAGTTGCTGGCCAGAGAGATCCCTGAGGCCCACAAAACATCAGATCCCATTGCCAGGGCTCTTGGTTGCCCACCACAATAAGATGGTAAAACTCTATTGCTGAAGACCATAGATGCTTGGGCAGCAGGTCACTGAGAAATCAAGCTGGAGATGAGCTTGAAACCCCCTCCCTATTAATCAGCTGACAGAAAGGCAGAAAAAAAAAACTATGGCTTCATGAAGCCCTATGGGAGAGATAAATCATCAATAGTGATAAATAGCAGTGGACTTTGCAAGCCTTACCATTGGCCAGGCAGGCCAAGTGTGCCAAATGGTGCAATAGTGGCAATCTGTTATGGGGGAATCCAACCACTTTCCAATTGGACTGGAGGACCGCTCCAAGGAAGATAATACATTCTTGTATTTTTTTCTTGAACAGCTAAGCTCTTGCATAAAGATTATCAATGATATTAATATAGCTAGCAGACTCGTGACTATGTGGCAAGCACTATTTTCTGTGGCACCTGTGAGGAATGCACATTATTGTCAGTTTGCTAATAAAGGCATTGAAATAGAAAGATAAATTGGCCATCTCTAGGGTACATAGGTAGTAGGTGATGGTGCCAGGGAATCCATGGAGAGACCTATGAGCCACTAGCACCCACATTCTCAACCACTGTGGAATGACTAAAAATCTGAGGAATGTTATATACACAATAGAAAAATACCAAAATGTTGTATTAGGCATCCTCAGTCTTAGTATAAGTTTTGTGAATTGATGGGTGTGTGTCCTTGGACATTTTCTACTCTGAGCTTCAGTGTCATCATTTGTCAAACAAATCAAAACTATTAGTAATTTTTTTTGTATTGTTTAGCATTTGTGGTCTAAATATTTCTGGCCTCAAATCTTACTATATACTGGAAGCACATTAAGGATTCTGACTAGTAGTAGACCCTAAAGTGTGAAATAAAAACTAGAAAAACTTTGAAATCAAGGAATATTTTCAAATAAAATAAAGTATGTTTTGTAGTATAATATCGATTTGTCTGCAATGATAATGGAGTACTTAGAGACTAATTGCAGACTTCACACAAATTAAAGCACAAGACAATGAAGATATGAAGCTTTCAATTATTACCCTCAAAGTTACCCTCTCCAAGGAATTGCTCTGGCTCATAGAACTGTAAGTCAAGGAAAGGAGGGGTTTCTAGGACAGCTGGTACAGTGCTCAGTGTGCCACTAAGGACCCAGCTTTTTTCTTCCTGTGCTAATGTCCAAAGGAATAGCAAATCCTAAAATGATTTCTTCAGGGGCTTTATGATTAGACTACACCATTGTTAATTCTCACCTAGGGGCAGTGTCTATACAGGAAACTTTGTAGAAGCAAAAGAGGAACTTTGTCTTGAGTCTACTTCCTTGGCCTGCACTTGTGTCTCATGGCCACTGTCATCACGGGAGTACTCCCATGGGCCAGATGGTTGGTTCTCAGCACTCACTGCTTATGTGACTCCCACAGGGAGCTTTTAGAAGTACTTCTACTTAGGGCCCCTCCCAGACTGAGAGTCAGAAGCTGTGGGCAAGGAGCTGGATGTCAGCCAGTTGTAAGGAAAGTCCATTTGAGAAGCAAAGGCTTACACTAATCAGGATTTATCCACTGACCTGGAATAAGAGCAGCTTCCTTTGGGTTAAAGGGCCAGGAATTCAGAATAAAATTAGCATTGCATTAGAAAAGTAGAAGTGTGGATTAGACATTTGGTAAGCATTGCATATTATT